>JAJEKB010021384.1:1518208-1613408 GCA_022393335.1 Macrotrachela quadricornifera
TGATCCAGTAAATAATATTTTGTTAAGTTGTTTCGGAAGTCTGACCAGATTTTATAAATAGCCGCAAATTTATTTGTTCGCTTTCTTTTGTCTCTTGTTGCTTTATCATTGAATTTTAGACAGAAAGCTATGATTTCGAACCGATTGCGAGACATGATAGCCCTAAATACTGAAGACTCTAGTAGACTCATGCTCCACAAGGTCTCTATGCTTTTTCTTGATTTTCCCAATAAATGGACTAGTATTAAAAGCTCAATGAAACCTTTCAATTCAACCATTGTTATTCCTTCATACTTGTCATCAGAAGTGCCGTTTTCGTTTCTGTGAATATTTGTATATAGTAAAATTTTCTTTAACGTCTGCTTCGATACAAAGTACAGAAATGAATCTTCAACATAGGCTACATTCTTGATAATTTCTGTGAGCTTAGATATTACAACTATATTAGTACAAAACTTTATATTTGGCGAATAAGATAGAGTAGAAGACCAGAACATATCGGATCTGGAATTATATGAGCTTTGAGTATATTTATCATTCAAATTCATTTGTTTTAAATCAATCTCTTCTTCATGTTCTGATGTTTGACTATCAACATTTTCTGTTTCTGAGTCACTTTCTGTGAAAGAAAAACTATCTTCATCACTGACATCTTCAAACGAGTTGTCCTCCATAATCGTATATTTTGATATTGACGAAAACTACTGAGACAATCACTTTATTCATCGTCTCGAAGGTACTGGACAAAAATGTTGAAATAGACCAGATGGGACATAATGCACAAAAGGAATGCAAGAGAGAAAGGATATGCATGAGATGTAAAATAAGCAGGAACGAAAAAATAGAAATGCATCGGAAGAGATCAGAAAGAGATAAAGAAAATAGACGCGTGTCATGAATGAATATCAACGGCACACAAAAGAAGAAAGCTGCATGATTGCTATACAGTACTTTTCACAATGACGCCGTAATAATAACAATATCAAAAGAAAAGAGAAGCATTATCATGACCTACTGAGAGAGATATATTCAAAAATAGTAAAAACACCGAGATATTTTGTTTTGAATATCGATTTTTGCTATTTTAGGATTCAGACGGACCCCGCTTGGACGTCTGAGCGTTAACGAAAAGCAAGTATAAGCAATAATCGCATGTCAATATATCAAGATATGCACGTCGAGAAGATCACAAGTTTAGTGTTTTTAATTTGCTGATCTGCAAACTTGCATTATTGCCGGATAATATTGACACTGTCCTCGATTCTAGAGCGTCTTTTGGATTCTCCTTTCGTTTCTCACCACGATAACAACGAAGAATACTACGAATAAGCGGCATGATAACGAGGAGGAATATAAGAAAGCGCATGGCAGATAGTTCAATGATTAGTGTGCAAAAGAGCAGCGTATGAAAAGTAAGTTCCGCTTTACGAATGATCGGTTGTTGATTGTTTTGAAGATAAAAAGGTTGTTCACTCAATGTAATCGATAATGTGATTCGTTCAGAGACATATCGAAGGTAATGTCCATTTTGTTCATAAATCAGCTCGTCAGAAAGTGAGCTTTCAGCAAAGGTTGAAGCCCATCGACCATTGTAATGTGTATTATCACCAATTCTCAATGACTTCATGACATTAACGACTTTGATCATTACCATATGTAACGTAGTCGTTTGTGATAGTGTTTCGTTGGACGTGAAAAAGAATTGACACATATCGAGTGCTTGTAATGTATATACGTCGTCTGTACGACCTGGAGCGTTTAGGCATACGCGCATTCCACCAACAAAATAAGGCTCAGTGATATTCAGTTGCACATTTGTTCGATGTGCTGGTAATAAGAAACGGACAGATAATGTCGCATTGTCCGGTTTAAGTATACAGGATATGATTGACAAGCGTAGATAATTTACTCCAGCCCTATTTTTGTTGAATAGTGATACTCGAACAAATGGCTGCTGTATTTAATAAGTCTACCGTCATGGTAAATAGCTGACTATCGAGCATGTCGAAAATCGCCCATCGAGTACCATCTGGATTAGGTAGCGGCAATTGTAAACCGCTATCAAAAACGGCATTGCGTGCTGTATCATCACATGAAATAGATGACAAGCTTGACATTTCAATTGGATAGAGTTTTAAAAATTCTGATGCAAACCAAAAGATAAAGGCGAAAAGTAAAACAATGGCAACAGAGAATAATCCACCTATTCAGCGTTCACCTTCGTTGACAATATCTGTTTTTTATAGAAATTTCCTTGCTCTGATTCGCGAAGCATGTGCTTGAGGACATCGGCAAATTTTCGGCAATGTCATTAAGGACCACATGACGAAACACAATATAATCGTAATGATCATCCAAAACAGCGGTGAAATAAGAATACAACGACATGAATGAGCAATGTTGAATATATTCTGCACGAGAAGATCAACATAATTGTTCATATCAGGCGAACTTGGATATGAAAATGTTTGAATATAAGACGGATAATTATCCAATGAAATGTCGCCAACAGAACCTAATGGACAAAAGGAAGTCGATGCACATGGTTCACATTTAGTGCAAGGTTGGTTGCCGGGATTTTTTGTTTGTGGTTGACACACAGTACATGATCCAAAACCATAGGTATTTTTGTACGTACCAGACGGACACATGATTGAGTTCAGAGTGGCAAGTGTTCTTGTGTCATATTCCGTGGGTGCAGAAGTGAATCCGGGTTGTTCTGATGGCACTATCAGAAATTGAAGCTGCTCGGCAACTAGAGTTAAATTTCCAAAAATAAAGTGTATTTGAAGGAAGAACGGTGGATATAGCATCATGACCTTTTGCTGATTACTAGGAAAAGTGAACAGAGTTATGTTAAACGGTTTATCAATATCAAACACTCATACTTCTGATTGAAACCAGGGACGATTGGAAACCATGAGAATGGCAACAGCAATGGTTCGATCATCCATCCAGGCGACTGATCGATAAAAACCAATGCAATCGAGCGGAGCAACTTCGGTACGTGTCTTATTTAGTTTCCAGTCCTGGTAAAATGGATTAGCAACGTTAATGGCGACCAGAACCATTTTATTTTTTATGGGTAAACCGAAAATGGCCATACTACGTCTATGATTGATTGCCACTGGCATATCGTTGGCACGATTATAGGAAAATGGCACTGGCATCGATTGAGGAATTTCGTCGAGATAAATTCCAGCCACTACGGCGAATGGGTTCAGTGAGATAAGATGTGCTGCATACATCCAAGAATTTACTATTTGCGCTATGACTGTAAATGCACCCAGAATTGCATAAGTTTCTGTGCTATCCACACCATGTATATAAAATGAGGAGATCTGAGTAGATTGAATTATCTTTATTTCTGGAGAATAATTTACATAGGAGATGTGAAATGACGCCAACATAGAGTTCATAACTAGGTATCCATATGTTTGCGAAGGATTAACTTCAAGAAACATATATTCTTGCTGTGTTCCCTGCAAGATGATTACCCACTTAAAGACAGATTGCGTTTCACATAGAGACAGTATTACGCGTAAATAAATGCATAGGCAAAATGGGTAATGCAACAGTATTATCCTCGTTTATTTTAGTGTTTAAAAATTTTTGTATTGTACTTCGAGATAGTGCCTACAAGTCTTTAACTTTGACATTGATATCGCTCTTAGACTTTGTCAATTCTATCCTGTGACATTGAACCCTTTTTGGACTTCGCATAGGAGTCATATGAGTAAATTTTCAGGACTATTTTTGAGTGCTCATTGTTAATTGATTTGATTTTTGAAGTATCTCGGAGTAGAGCCTTCGATTAGAACGATAGAAACTTAACCTCCAACACTTTTTATTTCGTGTTTGCTAAAATTTTTTCCCGTCATTTCTGAAAAACGTCGATCGTCGTATCAGAGATGCAACTGGTTTCGTAATATTTATTTTCGTACATAAGATTTATTCCGTTTCGAACGAAAAATTAAGAGTAGTTTATCACTTCGAAACCTCAATATTATGATGTTATCCCAAATAAATTGAAAAAAAGAATCTTTAATAATTCCTTGTAAAAAACATCTCAAAGATGCACAAAAGCTGTGAACCTACCGTCGCTTATTTGAGTGATCATACAACACCCAAGCAATTCGTCTTGATTTCCCATATCTTCAGTCACGAATATCCACATAAACCGTTTCGGAAACGACATATTGTTATTGATTGATACTACAGCCAAGCTACAAACATATAAGTTTGCAGAGGATACCCTATGTTGAATCCTGGAGTGGATCCATCGGAGAAAAAATGCACTATAAAAAGTTTAAAGTCATTAGAAGCTTTAACAGCATATTCATCATTGCTAGAGCAGCGTACTCCAAGAGCACTCTTATCATCCATTTCGTAAAAAGGTCGCGACCAAGTTAGTTGTAACGACGTAAATAACGTTAATGCACTGACGAAAACAGCGTATAAAACTGTCATTTAGAATCTTTAAAAAAAATAATGAAGAAATGATAGTAGAGACAGAAGCCTCTAGAAGATAAACAACTGTTAGTATATGCAATATAAAATATAGAATTATGACGATGGAAAAATCTGCAACAGTTTGTCTGCTCAACTGTGTATGTAACACGCTCTATTTATTTTTATCTGCAAATATAGAAGAAGAAGAGAAAAATGAAATAGTTTCTGAAGTAAATATTATGGACTTTTATAAAATCATGCAACAAAAAGAAACAGTAGCGTCTAAATAATTCACTTGAAATAAGTGTGGATCATGACATTAACATGGTGAAAACGATACTATATGACAACAGATGACATGTTTGATAAAATATAGTTCATGTTTTTTTATATTCTTTTGATTGATAGTCATTCTTTTATAGGTGATTTACTGAATACAGTCTGTATTTTAAACGTAGGCACCGGTAATACGTGTCATTGTGGCTCTTGCAATTATTAAATTTTTGAGTTTTTCCATTAAGATATTCTAAAATAAAGTGTATAGAATATTACAAGATTAGTTCTTAAATCACATGGCGTCTTGTACACTTAGAATATAATCTAATCAGAAACTTACTTTTCTCATTAAACAAATCTTTTAATGATATCAAAGGAATATAAAAGGTGCACTCTATTTAAGAGAATGAAAGAGAAAGACTAAATAAAATTGAGAAATGATAACTGTCATGGGCATGATTGCCTCATCTGTTTTTCCGTCGTTTTTTTTTCTTTGTATATATGTGTCATAGTAAGACAAGGAGAAAGCGACGGTAACAGTATAACAATTTACAAAATAAATTCCCTCACAACACTTAGTAAGATGAGAACTAAACTGGAAACACAAAAACAAATAAAACTTGTACATAGATCTCTCTTGTTGCAGCTGAGGACGCAAACACGTTTGCAGTAAAACCGAAAGTAAGAGCACATGTGCACATATGTACTTGCTTTCTCAATACTCCAATATTATATTATTATCAAGCTAATTTAATGGAAGCTTTACATGGATATTATATTTCAACATATTAGTGTAATATATCTACAAATCTTCTCTATGCGTTTGGTACAATACTACTACCATTGATACTGATGATTATCTTTAGTTTCTTAACTATTAACAATGTACATTAGATTCAAAATCGTGTGCAAATTCATAATGAACTCGTCGTAAGGCGTGAAAAGGCAAGTGCATTAACAAATACAAGAAAAAAAAAGATCGACAGTTACCGAAAATGCTTCTTGTGCAAGTTATTTTGCTATTTTTCTTCACACGTTCTTACGCAATTCAAAAAGTCTATTCATCATTTGCACCTAGCGCATCATCACAATCTGTGCAAAGTGCCATTCATATATTAATTTTTTTTTGATTCTTGATCATTTTGTAGGATTGACATGGCAAGTGTCACTTGAGTGTTAATTTGATAATGTTGTCACTTACAGGAATAGATTGATAACCTTGGTATTGTGATAATAACGTGAAAAAAAAATGACCGATTGAGAAAAATTTTTTTACAAAAATGATCAGCAAAAAACTCTACAAAACCTATTATGAAAAAAAAATTTTGAAGACCTTATGTTTTTGTGTTTGGCTACCCCTGGAATTACCCACATTATAGAATGTCTTGAATTAAAAGTATAGATATATCAATGTAAACTAAATAACTTCATCTAAAGTTCACCTTGAGAGGAATCGAACTTTTAGTACGATAAAGAACACAAAGAACGAGTTAAAAAAAACTTTTTTTGCTCTTATAAAAGGCTTGATAATTTCTTTCGTTCTCATATGTTTGAAACGTGCGTGATGTTTTCACCCACAAGTATACTTCTTACTTTGCTGTTTGTCGTAGTGATTGCTTATCTTTGGCATATTCAAAAGACTTATGATTTCTTCGTTCGACTTGGCATTCCTGGACCACCTCCAATATTATTCTTTGGTAATTATTTAGAACCAGTTAAAACGCGAAGATTATCGCTTGTATTAAAGAAATGGACTGAAAAATATGGATCTGTTTTTGGATATTTCGAAGGACATACACCTATGCTTGTGATATCCGATCCAGATATCCTTCAAGACGTATTTATTAAATCTTTTTCCAAGTTTCATTCACGTCGTCCGCCTCCTTTTGGTAATTCAAAGTCAAAAGATGTCAGCTTATTCAATGCTGTTGCTCTTCGTTGGAAACGACAACGTTTTGTTCTCAATCCAACATTTTCTTCGGCCAAATTGAAACAAATGTCACCGTTGATTCATCGAAGTATCGATGCCTTAATGACAAAAATGGATGATCAGTGTAAAAAAGGTGAACCATTTGATATTTATGCATACTATAAACGATTTACCATGGATACTATTTGGTCGTGTGGTTTTGGTCTTGATACAGATATGCAAAATAATGTTAATGATCCCTATCTTCGTCAATCACAACGAATTTTTGCACCAGATAGATTCCGACGATTTATATTTATGTTGATTCTTTTAGTAAAAGAATTAAAATTTGTGTGGGCAGCTATTTTTCTAACCTTGGGTATGGTTCGATATTGGCTTCGACGGTATATTCCAGTGACACAACGACTCATTGAAGAAAATCCGGGCACATGGATTACCAAACAAGCCAATGAGATGATTGAGAAACGTAAAGAAATTGGTCAAACTGCTCGAACAGATTTATTACAAATGATGCTTGAGTCAATGGCTGAAGAAGATTTCATTGATGTAAATTTTTTTATACTCTTGAAAGATAATATTAAGTCTTGTTTCTATATTTGTAGGATCGTCCAACATCATTCGTGAAAACTGATGATACTGAAGTGGAAACACCTATGATTCGAAAAATCACTAAACCCGAAATCGCCGCTAATGTTTTCCTCTTTAGTAAGTGAGCCAGTTTTTCGTGTGCTTTTAGTAGTAAATTTATTTTTCTTGTATCTTAGTGATTGCTGGCTATGAGACGACGAGTACTGCTCTCAGTTATGTGACCTATGTTCTCGCCACTCATCCAAAAGAACAACAAAAATTGCAAGAACACATCGATGAATACTTCGATCCAGAAACAGAACATACCATGCCGACCTATGATATCATCAACAAAATGGATTATCTAGATATGTTCATTCGAGAAACACTCCGCATATTTCCCATTGCACCAACGGTGATTACTCGCCAAAGTACTGAAGATTTTCATATCAAAGATTTTGGTGTTGTGCCTGCAGGTACAGTGATTAACATCGATATGTACAGTTTACATTTCAATCCAGATTTATGGGGTCCATTGGATCCACACGAGTTTCATCCAGAAAGATTCGCTACTAAACGACATCCTATGGCCTGGATACCTTTTGGAGCCGGACCACGAAATTGTGTCGGTATGCGTTTTTCTCTTTTGGAAATGAAAATGTTACTTATTCGCCTGCTAAAAACATACACACTCGTCGATTGTGGTGAACAAACACGTAAACCATTCGAAAAGCTTGAAGAAATCGTTGTTGTTGCACCTGAGGCAGCCATTGTTCGCCTTCAACGTCGAGACCAACAATCTGAATGATAAATTCTCTCGCTCTTCACATGCTTCCTATTGACAGTTGTATTTATTTTATAGTTTTTTCTTTCTTCCAGTACAATGTGCAACGAAGTCGATATATTGTAGATGTCTTAATTGTTCAATCGTGTTCACAAATAAAGTTTACCCTCTAGAACTTTCTCGATTGTTCTAGGAAATTCTATAAAAAAAACGAAAACAATCTCTTACCAACCCAATATTTTTACGTTTGTGATAGCGTTATTTCTTTGATTTATGTTTGTTTTGTTCTATTCTATGTATTCGTCTGAAATGGGCTGAAAGCAGTGATTGTACCATCGGCTCTGTAATGATATTGTTCCGTATATCAGTCTATAGTTCGATGGGATTCAACTCTTTCGCTTGTATTAGTGTCTTTTCCTCGTGAAATCGTAATATTTTCTATTAATTTCCGACGAAATCGGTTCAGAATCTTACGTTATAAGATGTTTCTCTGTCAACTGTTTCTAGCAGTTATGGCTATATTTGACCAACAGATGCAACAGGAGCCTATCGGACCTTTTTCAACGTAATTCAGATGGGTATGCAGTAGTTTCAGGTAAGATCCACAGGTCAATTTGAATCACCTGAGTAGTTGATTAAGAATAGTAGGTAAAATACATTGAATGCTTGAATAATTGAACCTAGACATAGACAAAATTCGCTCAATCTAAACTCGATAAGATCAAGTTCTCTTCAAAATGATTCGGCTAACCCAAAATACTACTAGACAGTCACACCTCTTTTATATGGTCCGAACTAGATTATGTTTTGTTCAAACAGTAAGAAAGATAAACTTTCGCGGAATGTAGTATCTTCATTTTGCCGAATCAGCCCACTCGATTGTTCAAATCTGATATACATATCTAATTTAGTTGAATATTTTTAGTGTATGTTTCTTGTTTTGCCTGCTGTAAACCTACAAGCATGCTATGAATTCATTGCTGAAATCTCTCTCACCATGCAACATAACAATACATCGATACGTAAAGATTTTGAAACAATTGTACAAATAGAAAATATTCGTCAAACAGCAGTTATTGTCGATATGAATATAATACGTAATGAGAATCTTCATATGGAAGGAAATGATAAAAGTTCTATATTATTTTTGATATGTTTCTTAACGATGAATTACAGGTCAACAGATCACTGCTATAACATTTCGATTCAAGACTCGATGTGAATGCGTACTTGAAAATGTGCGTCTAATATTTCGATCTGATCAACAGACTGAGAGAAGCGGTCGAGTGATCAAAGTATGGTCTCAAAATGAACAGAATACAAGGACCTAAATGATTTTGCATATGGCCTTTTTTTTCTTATTTATTGTACAAGACTTACACACATTCTAGAAATATGTACATAAATCCCTGACATTGTGATTATTATTTTTATTGTATTTTTACTGATCGAGAATCCAAACTCGTCTCTCTACTCTTAAAAATATTTTTGTAATATATTTTTCAGAAAATATTTGACATTAAACTGGAGGTGCATTTTATCTCTTGATATCGTAAAAAAGATTTCGTGATACAGTACAGTACTATTTTAAAATTAAAAATATAGTGAAATTTTTGATTAGATCGATGGTATTCATTCATAAATAAATTAACTATTGATAGATGTTTTTTGAAAATCATAACAACCAGTTGAATGAAACATAAAAATGAAAAATATTAAGAATTTAAATAAATAAGTTTCAATGTGTGAAGTTCTAAAGATGAGAAATATTTGAAAAGATCACTCAATAAAAGCTTCAGAAGGTACAGCTGGATTATTTCTTGCACGAATATGATCAACATTATGTAGTTCATTCAAGATTTTTAGTAATTAAATAATGTTTTTCTACAAATATAAAATAAAGAGATCTATTTACCGATGTTTACATCATCATAAAGCACCAAATTCAGATGATTCAATATACAATTTTTTCTACCTGAAGCTTTATAATGAGAATAATGCGGCGTGTCGAACTAATGATGTACTGTAATCATCATTCTACCGAACGAAAAATCTTTTTCTCTCAAAACGGTACATGTTTTCTAAGTGACACATATTGTCTTTCAAATTTTATTTTTTGGAAAAAAATGGCATGAATCAAAAAAGTAAATCATTTTATTTATAATCATTGATTCCATGTCACATTTGCAGTTAAATAAAGTGATGCGTCTTTTAAATATTGTGAACCATCTGCAGAAACATCACCTTCTCCAAATTTTAACATTGCAAGTGTCTGAATTAGATAATAGAAAGAGAATCAATAAAAAAAATTTATCAGACTTTATTTATAAGTAATGCATTCACTAAACATTTCGCTCCTTCTAAACCAATATCGTTGCCTCCAAATGATAATGTCTTCAATGTCTATAGTCAAAATATGTACAAATACATAGCGAAGAAATATAGAATTTATTTTACTTTGTTATTTAATAATGCATTAGCTATATATCGAGTTCCTTCTGCTTTGATCCTATTCGATCCAAGATCTAATGTAATTAAGCCGTATATTGAACAATATGAGTAGATAATCGATAGATGAATGCAAAATCTGTCTCACTTTGTTATGCATTAGAGCATTTGCCATATGTCCAGCTCCTTCAGTACCAATTCTATTAAACGAAAGTGCCAGTGTCATTAGTGTCTATACTAAAATATAACAACTAACAATAGATAAAATACTAAATCATTTATCTTACACTATTAGTTTCTAGCGCTTTAGCTAAACATTGTGCCCCATTGTGATCAATACCATTGAAAGCAAGAGAAATTGTCGTGAGTGTCTGATTTAAGAGATTAGAAACATGTGAAATAAATATTTATAGAATTTGTTCTACTGTGTTATGTATCAGTGAATCAGCTAAGTATGGTATTGGGCCAGAAAGAACTCTACCGCGATGAAGACTAAGAGTAGTGAGTGTCTATATCGAAGAATCAAATTAATGTTAGATAGAGAAGTAGAAGTCTTGTTTTACAGTATTATATTGTAATGCACTGAATAGATATTGTACAACATCGCCTTCAGTATTAGGGTCATCAACATTGAGTGTTGTCAGGCCCTATGTCATATGATACAGATTAGTATGAGAAAGATGGGAAGAAACGTTCATCTCACTGTATTATTTGTCTGCAATAAATTGGCTAGATGTTGCATCCCTTGGGTTCCAAAATAATTATTTCGAAGATATATAGTTGTCAGTGTCTATATTGAATAATATAGTTAAACATAAGATGTCATATCGAAGCAGTTTGGTTTACTCGATTATTTTGTAGTCCAGTAGTAAGTGTATGTATTCCCTCAGCAGTCATAGAAATTCCTTGGAGATACAGTGTTGTCAGTGACTATAGAAAATATAAAAAAATAAATCTGAAATATACAAAAATAAAAGATTTATCTTACAGTATTATTTGCCAATGCATTAGCTAAATATTGTACTCCTTCATTTTTTATTGGATTACCAGATAAATTCAGAGTTGTAAGCGTCTATCTCGAATAAAATATATCGTTATGAAATAACTAGATGTATATAGAAGGTCGTACGCTATTATTTTGTAAAGCATCAGCAACATGTCGTGCAGCTTCGACATCGATGTTATTGCTCGGCATATCTAATGTAGTAAGTGTCTGTATTAAATATGCATATTAAAAATACAAAGGAATGAGAATATGATTTTTCTAACTCGATTATGTCGTAATCCATTTGCTAAATATTGCATACCTTCATGTCCAATACCATCTGCAAAAAGACTTAGGTTAACAAGACACTGTAATGAATGAGAATAACAAATATAAGATAAGAAAATAAAGAATTGGATTTACGTGATTTTTCTCCAATGCACTGGCTAGATATTTAGCACCTTGACAACCAAGTTCATTCCATCCAAAATGAAGTCCTTTTAATGTCTGTATTAAATATTAAAGATGAATATAATAATAAAAAATACATTTCTATTCATCTTACGTTATTGTGTTGTAATATATTCCCGATATGTTGTGCTCCACCACCATCCAATGCATTGTTAGATAGTTCCAATTCTGTTAGTGTCTATATTAAATATAAAAAATAAATTTAATATGTCCAAAAACATCTTAGTTACTTTATTTGTTTGCAACACATTTGCTAAATATTCTAAACCACTTTCACCAATCGGATTGTTTGATAGTTTCAGTTTGAGAAGTACCTATGCCAAGTAATAATAGCAAATATGAGATGATTAAGAAAAGTTTTGATCTTACATTGTTATTCGATAATGCATCAGCTATATATTGCATACCATTAGAGTCAATATTGTTATCATCTAATTCTAAGTGGGTGAGTGTCTCATTAAACGAAAAATATGAATATGAGAAAGAAAGATAAAAAAAAAACAATTTTTACTTGATTGAATCGTAGCATATTAGCTAAATATTGTGCTCCTTGAGAATCAATCATATTTTGATTAAGATTGAGAATGGTTAGTGCCTATATTCAAAAGTTAATTTAAATATATGATAGAAGTATTAACGAATGTTACTCGATTATTGTGTAATGCATTAGTCAAGTTCTGTAGTCCGTGTAAGCCAATGTTGTTACAGTTAAGATTCAAACTAGTAAGTGTCTGTATTCAAAAAGACAAATGAATAAACTTAGATGAACTGAAATAATTCAGGATGTGATTGAAGCGAAGAATTAGTCTCACATGATCTCTCAGTAAGACAACAGATAGATATTGTGCACCGTGAGAATCAATTTCATTTTCTGGTAGATCAACCTCTGTTATTGTCTATATGAAAAATGTTAAAAAATGTATATGAAATAAACTGATCAGAGAAATAATTTCACAATATTATTTTGTAATGCATAACATAAGCGTTGCAATTTCGGACCATTGAAATGCTGAGAAGAAAAATTCAGCTTAGTGAGTGTCTATATGAAAACATTAAATAAATATGAAAGACATAAATGTGATATGACAGTTACATAATATCGTTGGTAAGTATCAATGATGTTATTGAATCGAATACAAACATTTCGACATGATAGAAAAATTATTAATGGTTGAAGATGATCAAGAATGCGATAAACAATCTCAACAGGAAGTGTAAGAAACGATGATGTATCTGTCGTAGACATTGATGTTTTTTGTCTTTTGTTGTAACGTATATTTTTATAAAATGTGCATGTCTACTGAGAAGTATTTATCTTCAAGTGAGTATAATGGCTGATCACGTGTTATAAAAAAAAAAAAACTTTCTTGTCCTTTGACAAATATTTACTTCAATACAGAACGCAAAAGTTTGATGTGAAAGATAGAATACAAATATTTGTTAAGCTATTCTGAAAAGAAAAAGTGTCCCACTAAACCCTTTCTAATAAGAAAAGAGTTTTGTAGTATTGTACAAACCTAAAAAATGGTTTTGAATTGGTTACAAATCACGAAACCTTTTTCTTTGTTAATCCTCGGATGTTCAAGCTAATTTTTGGAGATAATATGTATTCGTATTCTATGATTTTGATTGCTGCATCGATATTTTTGTCAAAATTAGATTATTTTCCTCTTTAGTCTTGTAAAATAATTATTAGAATTATAGTTTTCCTTCATTTAGAACCGTTAATACAAAAAATTCGCTGAACAGAGTGCTCATCACAAATCGATTTTAAACACTGACACGATTTATTTCGAATTTTTCTATCTTTAGAGCAGAATAATCGACAATGGCCAATGTATTTTCGATATCCTTATGTAAAGATCTACAAGTTTTCGACCAGAGATCAAGGAGTCGAGCGGTTAGACTTTTTCCTATTTCTTCAAAGAATAAGCGATGTTTATGTGTTTTATTGTTATTCTAATGAGGATTTTTTTTTCGTTCCATATGATCAGAGGCTTTATAGCAACAATGTCTGTCATACGTTAAAAGACGCATAGTGACCATCACTTTGTGTTTCTTCCGACGGAGTATTAACGACACATTTGGTTTTGTTATATTCTAAAATGATGATTGATGTTCCATTTTTCGAATTCACTTTGTTGTCATGACGTTCGGAAGAAAGCAACAAGACAGGTTTATTTCTTTTTCGGACATATGAAATTAGAATCAGATTATCCTGAAGAGCAAATATCGAAGAACTGATTTGACGACTTATGCTCAACAGAAATTCCATGGGCATGTCAGTTTTATTCTTTCTTAATGCTGCAATTAAAATAAGTTTCTTAGTTTGTAGTTGTTTCGCTAATAGAATACTTGTCAAGAAATTATCCACTATTATGTTCCTGTAAGAACTATATATTAGTTTCGTCAACTCTAAAAACATTTTGACACCTATATCTTTTTATCTTTCTTGGCGAGGTTATCGTCCAATATAAGGAATTATATCGAATACATAACAATTCCTCGAAAGTCTCATCAAATGCTCAGCAATGGTAACATTATGATCCAGTAAATAATATTTTGTTAAGTTGTTTCGGAAGTCTGACCAAATTTCATGAATAGCCGCAAATTTATTTGTTTGCTTTCTTTTGTCTCTTGTTGCTTTATCATTGAATTTTAGACAGAAAGCTATGATTTCGAACTGATTGCGAGACATGGTAGTCCTAAATACTGGAGACTCTAGTAGACTCATGCTCCACAAGGCCTCTATGCTTTTTCTTGATTTTCCTAATAAATGGACTAGTATTAAAAGCTCAATGAAACCTTTCAATTCAACCATTGTTATTCCTTCATACTTGTCATCAGAAGTGCCGTTTTCGTTTCTGTGAGCTTAGATATCACAATTATATTACTACAAAACTCTATATTTTGCGAATAAGACAGAGTAGAAGTCAAAAACATATCGGATCTGGAATTATATGAGCTTTGAGTATATTTATCATTCAAATTCATTTGTTTTAAATCAATCTCTTCTTCATGTTCTGATGTTTGACTATCAACATTTTCTGTTTCTGAGTCATTTTCTGTGAAAGAAAAACTATCTTCATCACTGACATCTTCAAACGAGTTGTCCTCCATAATCGTATATTGTGATATTGACGAAAACTACTGAGACAATCGCTTTATTCATCGTCTCGAAGGTACTGGACAAGAATGTTGAAAATAGATCAAATGTGACATCATGCACGAAAGGAATGCAAGAGAGAAAGGATATGCATGAGATGTAAAATAAACACGGAAGAAAAAATAGAAATGCATCAGAAGAGATCAGAAAGAGATAACGAGAAACGACGCGTGTCATCACTGAATATCAACGGAACGCAAAAGAAGAAAGGTGCATGATTGCTATACAGTACTTTTCACAATGACGCTGTAATAATAATAATATCAAAAGAAAAGAGAAGCATTATCATGACCTACTGAGAGAGATATATTCAAAAATAGTAAAAATACCGAGATATTTTGTTTTGAATGTCGATTTCGTATGCTAGGATCCAGATGAACCTCCCTTGGACGTCTGATCGTTAACGAAAAGCAAGTATAAGCAATAATCGCATGTCAATACTTAGGTCTGACCAAAAGTTCGTGCACTGCTATTGGCAGTTTCTTAGACCAATTAACATGGGACTTATTTTTTTCATAAATAAATAGTGGAAGGTCTTTCCTATAATGATATGTATAATAGCTCGTTTTTGAAGTTGGTCACAACATTTTTTTCAGATAAAATAGAATTCGACCGAAAAAAAATGGATAATGAATACAATCGATACTATATTAGAATTCGAACTATTTTGGGAATAGCTCCAAAGACAATCCACGAGGAACTAGCAACAGCTTTAGGACCTGATGTTCCAGCATATCGAACAGTTGCAAAGTGGGCCGAACGTTTCCGTGAAGGAAGAGAAGATGTTAATGATGATCCTCGATCCGGTCGTCCAGTTTCCGAACTTACAGATGAAAATATTGAACTGGTACGACAGGTTATTAGCAATGATCCACATTCAACTTATGATGATATTATAGCTGAGACATTTCTCTCTCACGGTACAATCGAACGAATTATCCACGATCATCTCAAGATGAGAAAAGTTACATCACATTGGATCCCCCATCAACTACCTGCTGAACAAAAGGAAGAGCGAGTTAAACTTTGTCGTGAAAATCTGGCCAAATTTCGTGCTGGTTCTTGGCGATTATGTGACATTATTACAGGCGATGAGACATGGATTTACCACAGACAAATTGGTCGCAAGTCAACAAATGCTAGCTGGATTGCCGAAGGTCAATCACCAGCAACTATAGTTCGTCGAGGCAGATTTGAACCAAAAAATTTATTCTGTATATTCTTTAAATCAAATAGTCCTGTTCTTGTACATGCTGTTGATAAAGGCGAGACTATTGATCATACTTATTATATTGAAAATTGTCTCAAGCCCATTGTTAAGGAAATATGGAAACAAAGAAGGTCAAATGGTACAAAAGGTATAAAACTGCTTTATGATAATGCTGGACCCCATCGCCATTCAGATGTTATTAACTATTTAACAGAAGAAGGTATCAATATAATGCCGCATCCACCATATTCATCTGACCTTTCACCATGTGATTATTGGTTAAACGATTATATCAAGAACCGTTTAACTGATCAACCAGATGAAAAATCTTTGGCTCACGCGGTTTCCAAGATAGTAAAAAAAATTTCAGAAGAAGAGTTTAAAAAAACCTTTGACAAATTGTTGGAAAGAATGGAACTTTGCATAAATAATCACGGTGACTACTTTGAACATTTAATGAAATAAAATTAGAACTTTCTCTTTATCTTCATATTTTTTTCTATTGATGCACGAACTTTTGGTCAGACCTAAGTAATTTAAATATATTGTTGTTCTTCTTTAAGGTTATACAGTACATCTTGTAGTCATAAGACGATTTGATACTGGTTGTGTACCACCAAACCAAATACATACGAATAAAGATGGATTTGTTACACATGAAAAGCGTGTTGTTCTTTCATCTAACAGAGATGATCCCGAACGAAAAGTTGCACATGTTTTCAAAAATAAAAATAAAAATTCTATTTACAAAAAGGAAAGGCTATTGAATTTAATAAATCTATTTTAATTTAGTTTGAATCCATTTTATTATAAGAAAAATTTTTTTTCTGTTTTAATTAAATTTCAATTGTAATGTTAGGTTAACAAAATATGTTATGCATATATATAGTCTCTCATTAGAAATGAATACGCAACATAGAGAATTTATAATAGAAATCTCATATATATTTTCAGCATTTAAAAAATACATATTATTTGAAAAAAGATATAAACTTATTTCTCATTTTATATTTTGCATAAAAGAGATCGTTATTTAATAATCGACATGTTCATATCCCTACCGTTCTGTTTTCTTTGGTATAGTTTGTTATCCATGTATATAAAATACATATTTCGAATGAATAGTTTTCTATACCTCGTACTTCGATTAAATCTACATATATAAAACTTAAGAATTAAATTGAATTAATGAATCTTTTAGGTATAAATAAATTATATTTTCATGATAAATTCAGTTTCAACGATTAATTAGTGTCTTTTATTTTCTATAAATCGAAGAAAATATTTGTTAAGAAAGACGTGGTTATATATCACACCATATAATCATATATTCACCTGAGAAAAAATATAGTCGCTATTAATCTTTTTCAACTATTAATAAAAAAAAACTAATGTCTTTATCTGATCAAGATTTATCAAAAAAATATTGACAAACCTCTAGAATATGTTCAAAAACAATTAGAAAGTCATAGTAATCAATTATTTTTATCTTATCTATCTTTATATTATTACTCTTTAAGGTTATGCTGTACATCTTGTTCACACAGGTCGATTTGTTACTGATAGTGCACCACCCAAACAATTAAATTTAGAAGAACCAACTAAACGTACTATTGTTACATTTGATGAAAATGATCCTGATAACAAAGTTACATATATTAGACAAAATCAGTATCGAAATTATAATATTAGATTAATAAACATGGATTTTGTCTTTGATTTTGAATAATAATTTTGATTTGATTGACGTATGAAGAATGAGATGTGTAAGATGTCGAGAAGCAATGTCATCTGTAAGTTTCGTGGTCTTTAGAGTATACAACAAGTTTTATCGCAAACGAACATTTTCTTCTGAAGATAAAGCGATTGCAAGAAATATTCGTATTGTATAGTACAGTCAGAAAATCCAGTTTTCTTGAAAATTGATTATCTTGAGAGAAAAACATTCGTTGGCACTGAAACTTATAGTATATTTTAAGGATAATGAGGTCTACATTTAATAAATATTTCAGTACGAAATTCTTTCAATTACAAGAGGATATTGCTGATGGATGAATTAGCAATTCCGAAAATCTCCCGTTTCTCCCTTGATTTTCGAAGTTTCAAATAGAACATACACTGAGATACAGATAAATTCCTATAATGTATTCTCGTTATATCAACCACACCGCGATGCTTAAATAGGTTTACATGATTTACTGCCGTAGGATTTACTGCCGTGTAAACATTTATTTACAAATAGATTTTCTGTTATAATAAATTATATGATTAAGTTAGATAAATGTAATGATCACAATAGAATTTTTTTTTTATTTACTATGTCAAAAGTTTATTTTTCATCTCAAAGGTTCGTGAAAATCTATTAAAAATTAACTGTAGTTCGTAATGAACGTTAAAATCAAAAATAGTTATTCTATGACAAAGGTTTACTTTCCTTCTCAAAGGTTTGTAAAAGTGGCTTCATTTCTAACTATAGTTCGTGATAAGCTATATGAATAAAAAAAACACTTAATCTATGTCAAAAATTTAGTTTTCATATCAAACGTTTGTAAAAGTAAGCTTGATTTATAACTATAGTTCGTAATGAACGTTGTAAACAAAAAATATCTATTGTATGTCAAAGATTTATTTTCTATATCAAATGTTTGTAAAAGTGCATTGAATTTTAACTATAGTTCGTAATGAATTTTATAAATTTGAATAAAAAATTTATTTTATGTCAAAGGTTTATTTCTCGTGCCAAACGTTCGTAGAAATCTATTAGAATGTAACTATTGTTCGTAATCAGCTTTATAAATAGAAAAACACTTATTCTATGTCAAAGATTTACTTTCCATGTCAAACGTTTGTAAAAGTCGTTTGGTTTCTAAGTATAGTTCGTAATGAATGCTGTAAACAAAAAATATCTATTCTATGTCCAAGATTTATTTTCTATATCAAATGTTTGTAAAAGTGTATTGAATTTTAACTATAGTTCGTAATGAGCTTTATGAATGAAGAAAACACTTAATCGATGTCAAAAGTTTAGTTTTCATGTCAAACGTTTGTAAAAGTGCGTTGAAGTGTAACTATAGTTTATGTATTTTTTTTAGTTTTGCTTAATAA
Source organism: Macrotrachela quadricornifera (assembly GCA_022393335.1). Taxonomy (NCBI): domain Eukaryota; kingdom Metazoa; phylum Rotifera; class Eurotatoria; order Philodinida; family Philodinidae; genus Macrotrachela; species Macrotrachela quadricornifera. The sequence continues at coordinate 1,537,603 of JAJEKB010021384.1, forward strand.
TGGAATTTTTATTTATAATGTTTCTCAGATGTTTTGTTATTCAATATATTGAATCAAGCAATTTACAAGGTACGTAATTTCAGTAAATGGAATATTAGTACTGTATTATATTACTCCTTTGTCTTAATGGTATTTTGTGATCATTAACTTATCTTAACTATAAATCATGTAACTTACTAATTTTCATTGATAATCATCAATTGTATACATTCGAGTTTTGCATTTTAAATTTTTAATATATTTTTTTATATACAAACTACTGATATGAAGATCGATAGTTATGTTTACGAGACGAAAGACAAGCGCGCCATTGATGAAATTGATTTGTTATTGCTAATTAGAAAATTCATAATACTGATGATCTAATATATTGAACTCTTTAACTTTACAAAAAAAATGTATAAATGTACATTAAAAAGTATAAATAGAAGAGCAAGAAAAAGGAAATGATTGAAGCGAATAAAAGAAAAGCATAAAAGATAAGTGTGCTTTATGATTAAAGATTGTAAGAAATAAATTAGGAGTTTATTATTTTTTAACGAATAAAAGATTTGTATATTCATAAATAGAATATATATTATTTGAATGAAAAGAAAATAGTTTATTTTATTTTTTTCCAAGACAAGATAGTATTATTACATTCAGCATCTTTACATCGAATACTATATGTATAGTTTTTAGTATTTATCATGATAGCTACATTGTTATGTCGATGATGATCTTTTTTCTTTGGACAGTATTTATAATGACCTGCTATATTAAAAAATAATACATTTTTATTGTAAGTTCCTCTGATGCATGATTGTATATAGCCTTGATGAGTTGGATCAGATGTAATTATGTGTTCGACAAAAGTATTAAATATTTGAATGTCAGGTATAGATAAATCTAGTTTATTAATATTGTTTACATGTAATGAAGAAGAGACATTTTGATTTGTACTAGTATTTGTATCTAGATTAAGAAAAGATGAATGCTCTATGTGCTCATTAATTAATTTAATATTTATTAAATTTTGTGATATTGTAGCTGTTGAAATAGAAATGGGTGGAAAAGAAATAATAAATTTTTTATTTTGAAAATAAATTTGTGGTATTTGATGATTTTCAATTAAAGTAATTAAGGATTTTCTAAGAATATCATTACATGAATATTGTAGTGGAGTATCAAAAGGAAACATAATTGAAGGAATAAGAGGATTGTTTTTTCCATATTTTACACTATTAAATAAACGAAATTATTGGTTTTTTGAGTAAACATTTATATCAATAGCTGTAGTCCATTTATTTGTTGTACTTCGCACAAGTAAATATGAAATATCAGCAATTGAAACATAAATAATTGGTGATATACATGAAGTACAATGTTTCCGTAATATATTAACATAGGGACCTAAGATTTGAATTAAATTTGATGTTGTATATGGTTCTATTGGTGGATTGATATTAAACATCGTACATTTATGTTGAATAATTGATAATAGTAGAAAATGAATAATAGTTTTCAGAAAAATGCCAAGAGTTGATGTATTTTCAAATAAAACTGACGGTTTCGAGTGTATAAAATGATAGGATATCTTTTCATTTGTTGATCTAGCAAAAAGATTTAATCGATTAATTTAGAAATAAAAAAAATTTTAGATTAAAAATAATATTTTATAGGATAGTATTGCTAAATTTTTGAATAGAGTAAACAATAAATTTCATATCAATTGAAAGTTCGTCAAAAATAGAGTTTATTGATGAATAAATATTAAGAATCATGAAAACTTTCAGAAGTTTTATACTTTTTATGCGTTGGAAAAATAAAATGTCAGTCATTCAAAAATAGAGTAAAATTTTTTTCTTAGGTATTTTTATATGATTCAATAAAGCTAGACGACCTCTATAAACTGTATTTATGAAAACTTTTCTGAGTCCCTTTTTTGTGATAAAAAATTCAAAGAAATATTTGGAACATAAAAAATGTTTAAAAAGGTTATATTTTTGATATGGAAGGAGAATACTCGAAATTTCAATGAAATTAGGCTTTTTTGATTAGTTTTACTGTTGTTGATGTTTCAAAGTATACTCACTAAATACAGAGTAAAAAACTCTATCGAATGAGTATATCTTCAAGTATCTTACAGAAGGATACTAATTGAAACCAGCTGAATTTATCATAAAAAATACTTTTTTTTTCGTATAACAAATGTAAAAAATGCTCGTTTTTTCAGTTTATCATCTAAATAGTTTTCAGGAACTTCTTATACGACAGCTCTAACTAAAATTTTTTTCATGTATACTGTTTTGTAGAATTCGTCGAGCTTTATCAAATCACTTTAAAATATCTACGAAAAAGATTTCACTCTATTTTTGAATTAATGACATTTCATTTTTCCAATGCATAAAAAGTATGGAATTTCTGAAAGTTTTCATAATCCTTACTATTTATTTATCAATAAACTCCATTTTTGATGGTCTTTCATTTGATATAAAATTCATTATCTACTCTTTTTGAAATTTTAGCGATACCTACCTATCAAACTATTATTTCCAATCTAGTAGATGAATATTAATGAATAAAATTCTATTTTGAAGAGAGCGAGTGATAAAAAAGATTGTATGCTATGTTTTTTGAAAAATAAACATGATCACTTACGCTTGTAAAACTAAAAATTGTTTTAAAACCTTATTAGTATAAGTTTTCAATGTATCAATAGTATTATTTGGAATATTTAGAAAATAATAAAGTATTTTAAGACAAGATATAGGACCAATATAATGATTTTCTATATCAAGATTTTTGTTAATGAAGTATTCGTAATCAATATATGTTTTAACATGCTTGTGTGGAGGAATGGACTCATATAAAGTTCGATATGACATAGGACAATGTTGAAATAATGTTATTAGTTCTTCAATCGTAAGATAACAATACTGTCGAGACTTATTTTCTTTTTCTATACTTATGCAAATATCATTTGTTTCATTATGTTGATCTAATGATTGATTTTTTAAGTCAGATAAATGATGAGTTATAATTTTATGTGGAAAAAGCGTTTTGATTAAATTTTGAATAAATGTCATGATGTACTTGTTATCATTATATAGTCATTAGATATTATTTTGAAATGAAAATATTATTAGGCTCAAATAAATAAATATATATACATATATATATATATATGAAGCTTTGTTTTTCATATAAACTTGAAATAAAACAGATAGATTAGTTAATGCAGGAGGTGACATTTCGATATATATTACATAGATATCATCATCAGACGAAACCCCAGACGCTGTACATAGAAATAGACATCTTAAGTTAATAATTAATTCTATCTGATTATTCACTGATTTAATAAAATTGATTCATATTTTAAATGTGTTATACATTTCTTTGATCATACATTATATTAGTTTCTAATAGTTACTGGTTTTTATGTATGTGCAAGGTCTATAGTTTCATGTGATGATGATATCTGTGTAATAGATCTTGAAATATCACGTGGTGCTTTAACTAATCTAGCTGTTTTGTTTCAATTTTATATCGTTTATACAATTGTTCGCCATATTCAATTCATTTTTCATATAGATTCATTATTTTTTAAGGTAAAACAAAGTATTGATTAGTTAGTCATTTAAAGAATATCAATATGAATTGTATTTGGGAAGTTTTGTGATGCTATAATTAAGAGAGTTTGCATTTAAATTTATATTGATTCAAAAAAAAAATATTTAGGATTTTATCGTTAGTTTAGATGATTTTTTAAAGGAATTTTATTTTCTTTTTGTTTTAAAAATACATTTCAGATTAGTTTTATTTATGATATTGAAATATAATTGATATACTAATTTAAACACTTTTGAAAGAAATGAAAAACAGTTTGTAGATTTTGTTTTGATTAAAATAATGTCAAACTAAAAAATTAATTATTAAGACATGATTAGATATATTGTGCGTTTTTTAGAGTTAGAGAAGAGGTGACGATTAGCAAGCTTCATGTATTAGAATCATTTAAACAAGAGTTAAACGAGTATTAGACATACTAATGAGTGTTCGTGAACCTAAATATTTAAAAAAGATTAAAAATTGTTTAGAAAAAAAGAATGTATAAAAAGCAATTTACCATTAAACCAATTAATTTTAACATACTTTAAATTTAAATATTTATTTATAACTGTTACTGAAATTTTTTTTGCCTACCAGTAATAAAATAAAAAAAAAACAATCATTGATATAAAAAAAACCTGTTCGTTCCATAATATTAATCTGATATGAAATTCATCCTGACTAACGTGAAGTTCACGTCTAGTCCATGTATTCGAGTTCGTATTTCCTATGGTTGTTCCATAGTCTCGTAAAACTTTCACCTGAACATCTATATTATAGTTTTCATAAAATAAATTATTAATATTTTTAAAATTGGTTATTATTAATAAATACAAACCAATTATTGAATTTAATGGTAATATTTCAAGATCACGCAAGTGAATGAAATTATATATTAATTGATATTTGTACAGAACAATCACTTCTCGTACTTTAGTGGTTTTATTAACTATCAATTGATAATCATTTGGTAATTTTTTATAAGCAGTATCAACTGTACGAATTGATAAGTTATTGAATTCATATGACTATTAATAGATATGTATATACATATATATATATATATAATAGATTAGCTCTTTCCTAAAATTTTATTACTTTGCCTTCAATTAGTTCGTTCGCAATCATGTATGAATATAAATTAAAAGCTATTAAATTTATTTCGCTTGTTTCATCGGCTAAATCACAGGTAAAGATTTCACCTTCACCATTCGAGTTAAAGTATGTTCTCTTTGGATGTTTAAATGTAACAATTGCTCTTAATGTCCATCTATATTATATGTATAAGAGGACATAAAGAAAAAAAAATATATAATTTATGATGACATTTAAATGATAGCATATCTAAATTATTATTTTGTAATATCATGCAAAATTGTTTATTATATATATAAATAAAATAATGCATAAATTAGTTTACATAAATTAAAAATAAGCTCAGAAAATATATTTAAAAAGAAATATGTTAGTTAGAAAATGAAGAACTTACGGAAAATCGATATCAATATTAATTTCGGTAATTTTTAATAACTTTGTTTCATTATCTTCAATGAATGTTAAAATAATATTCTTATGTTATAGATAAAAATTATCGATTATCTAATATTAAGAGAATGAAATAAAAATAGTTCTAGCGCATTCGAAATACTTTTTTTTTATCAAAAATACTCCAATTTCTATTATTATTGTATTTTACTATTTTTATTTTTATCTTTATATAAAACATACTATTTTGTATATTGATGACTTCAATAGAATTTTCTACTATTCCATGATTTTGATCGTATTGATTAATTGTGTTATTTGTATTACTATTATCATTTGGATTAATATTACCATTATCAGTACCAATTGTATTACTATTGATATTACGATTAAAATTATGATCAGTTGCCCCATTTATATTATTATTAATATTATGATTTACAACAACATTATCATTATTATTAGGATTATTATTATGATTAATATCACCATTATCATTACTATTAATATTAGCTTCATTATGACTACCACGATCTTGTATATTATTTGTTAAATCTTGTTCGATTGATACAGCTGATGTTGAATGAATACTAATTTAAAGAAAAAAAAAAATGTATATATATATTTATAATAAGTTAAATATCTTACACTTCATTTGAAATATTATTTATCAATTCTTCGTACATAGCAATTACAGATTGATGGACATCCATTTTAATCTGAAAAAAAAATTATATATTGCTAAACTATTGAATATCATTTGAAACATTTGCAACCGAAATTAATTTAAGTAAAAATAAAAAACGTCATATTTATTACATATTCAAGTTCAATTAGAAAAATGATTTGTTGATGATGGTACATTTCCTAGTTCATAATCTATTGATAAAACTTCAGTTGTCAATGGTTCAGATAATGATGAAAATGCAGTTGTTAGTTGCTTAACGTTTTTCTTCTTCATAAAAGCAATTCCTTTTGGACCTGTGAGATTATTTGTTTCTTCAATTTTTCCCTTCCCTTCTTCTTCCATTTCTCGTAATACATTTAAATATTGATCTTTACTAATTTTTCTTTTAAGATTTGCAGGTAATGATGATAAGAGAAGACGATCACATGGATGATTCTCAATATATTTTTTTATGTGATTCACCTCCTCTGGAGGTATATCAATTGTATCTAAAAAATAAGACTATAGAAGTGCTATACGCGCTAGATTAACATTTTTTTCCTATTAAAATATTTTATATTTTTATTTATTTTTTTTCTATATTTTTAATTATTATTTATCATTCAAATTCATAATTCATATAGAAAATGAATTATAAGATAATTAGTTCTCTCTTTTAATTTTAATTTTTTTTTTAAATTTATATAAATAAATAAATAAATAAAATATATCGATTAACCGTAAAATAAAAACAATGTATTTACTTACATTTATTTTTTCCTATAACATTATCTGTTGTAGGATCATAACCAGCAAGTATTTTTGTTTGATTAAGATAAAATTTCGTGAGTAAGGATGCTCGGAACGTGGTATCATAGTCAATTAAATGATCAGATTCAGTTAATTGCTGCTCTGTACAAATTGATTTAAAGTGATCATCAAACATAGGAAATGATTCAATATTTTCAACAACGTTGAATAGACGGCGAGCACTATTTTTAAGAATGTGCAAAGCAAGTGATAGTCTTTCGACACGTTCAATAGACTTTTGATAAAGACTATAATTTAGAACGTCAATGAATTTACTTAAGAAATAGATATACAAATGAATTACCTTGCAATAAAATCATCATCGTTAGATTTATCGGACGAAAGGACATCATAGTTATAAATTACTTCTTTAACAAACTTTTTTGCTAAATAAATTAAAAATAGATAAATCAATATTTATAGTAATAACGAAAGTACCTTCTTCATTATATATATATTCTTCGATGTTACGATGTAATTTTTTAGTAAGATAAAATAGGTGACTTAAGCTCGGAATTTTGTTGTTCGGTTCAACTATATCACGATTAGGACGATTTTTATAAGCTACGGCAATTAAAAATCTATTAAAAAGACCATCATCATTTTGGTCTTGGTCTTTCAAACCAAATCCTAATATATGGAATTATAAAAACATATGTCAACAATTCACTTGAATTGCAATTATTGAAAGTGTATATGACATTGTATAAATATTAAAAAATCAGTTTAAGATATTTATTGTTCTTTTCCGGTATATATTACCTGTTAGACATTCAATCGTTTTTTTTGGATGACCACCAGCAATAACATTCAGACGTGGTATTATCATGACATTTTGCCGACTAACTAATTGTCGACGCACAATACCGGTTGGACTGTAAAGTTCGCACATCAGTCCACGATCATATGCCGTTCTATCAATTCTTGTACTACCAAAAAGACCAAGAAAGACGGAAAATTCATCCCAAAGCTATAATAACTTTATTTATGATATTTAATTAATAAAATTATATGAGACCTGTATTAAATTTGGCTGCTTCTCCAATTCACAACATAATGATTCCATATTGGCTGAAGCATTGATGGACGATTTCTGCACAGGAATAGTGTCTAATGCTTCCACAGCTTCACATGCTTCTTTTACAATCCTAATGGGTGCACTCTTTTTGGAACCTTTATAAAAAAAAAAAATGAATTATTAATAAAAATTGTCAGAACTGTTAATGATATTTTATTGGTTTTAGCTGCTTTTTAATAATAAGAAAAATCAATTCATATTTTTTAAAAATAAAAAAATTGTTTTTAAGTGTCTTCTGAATTTATTCTTATACTATAAGTCAAAAGATATATTTAGATTTGATTTTTTTTCTTTATAAACGATTCTGGGAACAACTTTTTTTCTTTTAATTATTTTGAAGAATAAACAACATACCACTACCACCACATAAAATACCAAAGAGAATTAATGGTATATTATAAGCCTGTGCACCTTTTAATGTAGCTCCCATTGACCAATGACAAATAGCAATCAATGTAGTTAAAAAAATATAATGTATTGGAATACTGGTTGTTTCAGTAACTCCATTTATTATTAAAAAAGAATATTCATCCAAGATAAGTTTTAAATCCAATTTTTCGTTAAAACACTTCTTCATCCGTCTAATTCTTTCACACTTTTCCATATTTTTCAATTATCAATAATATAAATAAGCATTAATGAAAATGATAAATCAACTCTTACTCCAACCAAACGATCAACAGTGGACGTGAAATGATTAAAAGTGAATCTTTTTTTTTTTGAATAAAAGACGGCGCCAAGTGCTTATGTAATTAACATTAACTCAAATAGTAAATAGGAGGGAAAAAAGATGAGCACAATAATTTATTACATCTATAGATAAATATATATATTCATTTAGGTAAATATGAAAATTATTTGTCTCTATAAATCATATATAGTGATATCATAAGAACAGTTAATTTCATGTATTGTTAAATAATAGAGTAGATGAAAGAGATAATAAAAAAGAATTTATTATAAAAATAAAACTAATATATCATAAAAAAATTGAGCATAATTCATTTTTTTCTTAATGACAGAACTAAAATTTATTACTAATGAATAATTATATTATTCCATATGTAAAAGAAGAATCTTCAAAAAGTTATATTCACGATTACATTGATTACTTTATAGTATATCACTGAATCGATTTATTTTTAGTATTACTTCCTCATCATTTCTATCCGATAATTGATTGAGATCATATATTTCAATGGATATCAAATTATTATATATATAATATGTTGTATTTCAAAAAAAAAAGTCATTCATTATAAGAAAAACAGTTTTATAAATTACAATTTATTTATTAATTAAGAATTTAAAAAAAAGGTAAAGATTAGATCTATTTAATATACTCTATGTTTATGCTTAATCTTTTTTTTTATTTAAGAAATTAATACAATATGTCGTTTACCACTACAAATGAAATGGGTATGTTTTTTTCTCTTTAATCAATTAAGTGATTATTTTTATAAATTTTTATTCTTATATATTCGTCAAAATAAATATCCTATATGTCGTATTGAATAAGATTCATGTATTAAACAATCACGTTTTATTTAAAAAAAATATTGAGATATTGTAGTTTTCATTTTCTAATGAGGTTTAATATATATATACATTTGTCCTTTTATTAAGCTTCACAATCAACAAATAAAGATATTAGTTATATTAAATCAACGCATGGAAAACGTCAATTAGTGTTTCATGGTGCAAGATTTTGTGTAAAACAAAATAATTTAAATTCGACTTTATGGAGATGTACCATAGGAAATTGTCCTGCAAGTGTTTCAATTTCAAATAATGACACTATACTAAAAGTAAATGAAAACCATAATCATCTTATTGATTTAAATGATATTAAACTTTTGGAGCTTCGCCATAAATTAAAGCATGAAGCACAAACAAGTTCCGAACCAATTGATAAAATAGTCGAATTCTCTTATTCAAATATGATTACAAAAGAAAAAATAACAGATTCAATCGTAAAATTACCTACAATAAAGACATTAAAAAATACGGTTAGTAAACAACGTCGACGAATTAGACCACGATTACCAAAATTACTTGATGATTTACCTTTTCCACTTCCACTATTATACACATTAACTAAAAATAATGATAAATTTCTTTTATTTGATGGACTTTTAGGTGAAAAACGAGGTTTAATATTTTGCTCTCAAGAAGATATTCAATATTTAGCATTCCAAAAATTCTGGTATGCAGATGGGACGTTTTATACTTCACCATCCATATTTTATCAAATATACAGCATACATGCATTTGATGAAGGATTATCAACACCTTGTGTTTTTGCATTGTTAGCTGATAAATTTGAAGCAACTTATCATGATTTATTTTCAATATTAATAAATAAAATAAAAGAAACATCAAATATGATTCAACTTGAATGTATTACTATTGACTTCGAAGTTGCTGTAAAAAATGTATTTGATAAACATTATCCACATGTTAAAGTAAGATAAAAATTCAATTATTTAAAATTTATTTATATAAGAATATCATTTTCAATTATTTCTTTTCTAAAACTATTTCATTAACCAAATTTTAGAAAAAATTGATATCAACTTATTTAAGAAAAACAGATAAAATAAGTATTTATAAATAAAATACGATTTTTGTAAATATAATCCATAAAAATAGAGTGAATTAAAAAGCAAAATTTTATAATTTTGTAATAGTTTAACATTATTGTTTTTTTAATATTTATGTAGGTTAAAGGGTGTCTTTTTCATTATGGAAAAGCACTTTTTCGGAACTTCATGAATTTGAATTTAAAAACAGCTTTTCAAGAGGATGAATCTCTACGTATTTGGTTCAGAAGTTTTGCAGCAATTGCACTATTACCAGAAATCGATATGGCCGAAGCAATTGAATATCTACGTTCAATGAAACCATTGTTATATGAAAAAGAAATTGATTTATTTTTAGAATATCATAATAAAACATATGGTATTAATAGTAGATTTCCATCAACAATGTATAATCACTATCGAAATCTTAATCCTCGTACAATTAATTATCTTGAAGGACGTCATAATAGATGGAAAAAAAGATCTACGAAACCTCATAATGATATTTACATGTGCATTGATATGTTCAAACATGAACAATTGTTAGCATCAGATGAAAGACAAAGACATGAAGCAGGAGCAGCTGCACCAAAACGACGAAAAAAGATTCGAATAGCCGAAGAATCATTATGTCGTTTATGGGATAAATTAGAAAAAAATCAGATTAGTCGAGAAAAATTTTTGAAAGGTGCAGGACTTCGTTATTTTCAATATTTGAAAATTGAATAAAGTAATAAACTGATAAATCTATTTATTTTTTCTGAATATAAATTTAATGTACATTCAAACTAATTGAAAAGGTATGATACACAAGTTTATAGAGGAAGTTTATTGATTTTATACATAAGATTAATCTAAATAATGTTTTGCTTTATTTTTAGTTTTTGTTCATATTATTTAAAATAGCAAAAAAATATTGATTGATTTTAATAATGTTTTAAATATTTTTATTATATTGAAATTGTTTAAATTATTTGATGAGAGAATTGATCTAGATACGATTATTCACAGCAAATATATATACATGTGTTCTATTCGAGAATGGAATGTACTGGACATTGAAACGATTTTTTTAATTTAAGTATTATATTATATTATGTATATACAAATGTATATTCATTAAAAAATATTATTATGAATATGGCTATTTGTTGAATAAATTAATAATTTAGTGCCTTTTTTTATAAAGCAGTATAGTACTTGAGATTATTATAACAGAATATAACTGAATACTTTTGTGAATTTGCTCTTCTAAAAAAATGATTTTCTATACGAATCTTTTTCATTACTAAAATAATATACATTTCTTTCAGCATATGATGTTGTATAAAATTTGATATATTTTTGATTGAAATAATAATACGTATTGTAATTTGAGGATGATAGTATGGTCTGCGATAATCGTAATCTATGTTTTTTATTTATTATATGTATATAGTAAACTTTTTATTTTAGTGTTGTTGATTGATTGTTTCATGTAAACAGAAAATGTGATTCTATATTTAATACTAATATAGAGGAGTCGCTTACTATGTATAATTACGAGATTTTCAGGCGATTGGCAGCTATAATATTATTGAATTTCAAAGTTAATATGTAATGTTTGACAGAACTGATTTATAATATGATAGATTTAATAGTTATATATATCTATATAAATATTAAAAACCAATAATTATTAATCTGCTATTGTCATCATTTATTTTGTACAGCTCATATTAAATCTGGAAAAAAAAGAATTATTTATGTATTATTTATTTATTCAATGGTTATTTATGAATTCAGTTTGTCATAATAGAATATATGAATTATAATAATTCTCAATTTTGTTTGATAATCTATCGTCTATTATTAGTTACAAGGACGAAAAAAAAAGATGATGTAAAATCTTATTGTCTTTAAATAGATTTTTTTTGTAAAACACATGATATCAAAACTAAACTCAGTATGTTTCATTTTTTGAACATTCATATAATATTATGTGTTCTACTAATATTAATATCTTTTCCATATGCTTATTAAGGAATATTTTTCTTTTAAAATGCTGTTGCAAAACAACGTGATATATTTCTTGAAACCAATATTGATATCTATAGACGTATATTCAATAATACTTGATTTCTTTAAATGATTTTCAATCTTATCCTAAGAAATTGGAGAAATTTGAATTGTCTATTATAGAGTTTGAATGCTAGTATCATGCAGGTTATAACAATAATAATAAAAATTATAAAAAATAGATGAAGTATATTTAAAAAAGAAAAAAAGAAATTTTCTACATGAAGGATAAACAAAACAAAAATATGATATTAATAGATTACTGAATAATCGTTTAGAAAAGTCGTCACTATCTTATTTGTAATATGAGGATTACAATTATTGAAAAAATAAATAAATAAGTAATTATACAATTGATATTAAGTTTTTTTTCTCAGTGTTTTTATTAATGTAGCATCAAGGAGAAAAGCTGCTATTGAATGAACTAGTATTTATTTAAGTTAATAATCTTTATCTCTCTAATGATATCTTCAGATTTTATTATTTTTTACTGATTTTATCAAGAACTATATATGTATATTTTTATACGTATATGTCCATTGTTCAATATTAACATATATTATAGTGCTGTCATAGAACGATAGCAAATCGTCTACTAGCTATTGTAATAAATGCTTGACTAGCTGAAACAGAGAATAAATTCATTTTAAATAAATAATGCTCTATTTTATTAAGCTATTTACATAAATATCATTTCAATAAATATACCAACAAACCATGAAACCTTAACGTAGTTTATTCTTACTTTAAGGCTAGCAGTGCTTTGATCAATTATACGAGCTTGTTAAAAAAAGTATGTATAATATTGTTCTATACTGATTCACTTGACTATTCCATGACGTCATTGCAATATGAACCTTATCCTGGTTGACCTATAAGTCTTCTTGACATCATATTTTTATTATTTTTTAGTTCTGTTGAAATTTCGAAATCGCGCAAAATGCATACTTCTACATCTGAAAGACTTTAGTAGGATCGAATATTACTAATAAAACTAGTATATTTTACATACGAAAAATAGATATAGACTTCTTTTATATTAATATTAGTTATATAAAATAGATTCTTTTCTTTTTAAATATTAATGTGTATTTTATTTTTAATGCTAGTTTTTTTTATTCTTAAAACCAGCTTACAAAATACTCAGAATAATCGTTGAACACTATTATTAATTGTATAGTATTTATCAATTAATAACTTAATAGTGGAATATTAAGTTGTCTCAAATGCATAAAATCATTTTATTTATAAGAAATAAAGATGTTAATACAGTAATATTAAAAGCTTTAAAAAAAACAGAAAAGAATAAAAATATAATTTTTTCATTTTGTAGAGAAAAATTTCTAAACATAACAAAAATTTTCAATATCATCTCAAATTTCTGAAAATAACCAATTTCTTGATGAACATCATCTGTAACACAATATTCTCTTTTTATATATTTAATTTTTTTTATTAACCCTTTGAGTCCCGGCCTTTTTGCGAAAATTCAAATTTTATAAGTAATGTTTAAATTTGGTCCTTTCATTTATATTTTTTTTGAAAGAAATCGCATTTCTGTGTCAAATAAGCATTAGTAGTCCATTTCTATATGATAGTCTTTAAAGCAACCAACACTACATAGAAGTACATTGTAGTCAACATACATATACTGTGTATCACTTTGAACATTACGGGATGTGCACGTCGCCTATTTCCTTAAAGGGTGTTTTGATTGCAATGTTTGTGGAATAAGCAAAGAAAAAACATGACATCATGTACGAAGATAGAAGAAAGGAAAGGGATCTATATGACACACAGAAAGAGACAAAAGATATGCAGAACTTGAGAGATAAGATAATCTATGACCTTTAGGACCTTACAGGTCATAGTACTATAGAAGTTGATAAAGACAAGGAATATTCCCATCCTAGAATATCTCAAAATGATAATAAGCTAAGAAGGAACAATCCTTCAGGGATTAGCCAATACGTGAGATATACATCAACAGTGAACAAATACTAGGACGTATATATACGTCGCCGGGACACAAAGGGTTAATCAGTAAATATATCAGTTTTCATTTTATTAGGAATTAGCCATAGATTTCTATAATTCTATAGTGAAGTAGAAACATTAAAAGTATATTTATCCATTAATTTAAAAAGAAAAAAGCGAGAAACAAATTAATAAATGCATGATACAATACATATGCAAAGGCATATATGTAAACAAACGGTAAGATCGAATATACATTTTTTTTGTTTAAAAGATATAAGAACATCGTATTAATAATTGAGCAATTTCAAACTGAAACAAATAATTCAGCATTCATATTAATATTTTTTTTCTTACTATTTTATGATATACAATTATTTTTATTAAAGAATTTGTTTCAAGAAAATGAATATCATATCTAATCTGTTTTGCATAAATATAAACTCCTATAATTTGTATAGATTTTACTTGACATTTTTTTCTTCTAACATATCGCTTTTTTTAAAATAATTTTATTTAACATAATACATGCATTCATTTCTCAAATTATATTGATTAACATATTGCAGCATAATCTTCCATAAAATTGATAAATCAATTTGTGAAAACTCATTTTATATCAATCCAATTCTTTTTCTTTATAATTGGTGTTTTTTTTATTCATATAAACAACAAATATTGATTTATGTAATTTCAAATACGACATTGTTTTTATAACAAATACTATATTTTTGAATTGAGAATCGATCACAAAATAGATTCACTATATCTATTTTTTTGCGTTGCATTTCGAAAGATAAGATTTATCATAAAGTATTAAATTTGATAGATTTATAAAACGATTTCATTCATCTAGTACAGTAAAATTCATACAATAAGCATGCATATATCCACATAATAAGAGTCAATTTATTGCATTCTTTTTATCGATTAACGTTAAAAACGCAATTCATCACTCAAATATAAAAATTCATTCTTTACAAGAATACTGTATCGTATAAAACAATAAAATTCAATTTTTTTTTTCTATTATAAAATATACGGTGCCGCTCTAAAATAAGAATTCAACAACTATTCAATATATTTCTCCTTTTTGTAAATCTCTTACATCTTTAAAGAGAGCAGGGGGGGGGGGGTGGGAAGCGAATTATTTTAATTAACTCTTTTTTGAAACAAGGATTTTAATTAAATGTTTTTTGAAACAAGGCGCGTTATAAAAATTGTTTACGGCAGTAAATCCCACGGCAGTAAATCCTGTACACGGCTTAAATATTGTAAGACAAAACAAAGTTTCCTGTTTTGATTAGAAATTTTTATTCAAATATTATCTCTAACAAAAATAAGCTGATAATAATGGAAAATAGTCATAAACATCTTTTGAATAAACTATTGGTTTTTCGACAATTAATTGTTTTACTCGTGCACAATTACGTTGTATTTGAATTCTTGTAAAATTGTCTGTTACTTTTTCTAAATCTTTGTATGTGATTTTTAATTGTGTCAAACAAGGTAAATGTGTTTTTGTTTCATTGAGAAATTGTTCGATATAATAAGTATGTGCATCTCTAATATCAATTGAAATCAAATGAGGATATTCAATAATTGAATAGCAGTCTTCTTTGACAAGTTCAAAATTATAAGTTTTCCAAAATGGTGATTCAGTATTCCAAAGGATCAAATATTTAAGAAATGGAAAAGCACCAGCAAGTCGAACGAAAAATTCATGCTGAAATGGATCAAAATCCCATAATTTCAAGTGAGTAACAGAATTAAATACAATATGCGGAATGTTATTTGTCATGTCATTGAGACGATGAAATTTAAATGGAATTGAAAAAATACGACATATTATATGAATATCAGCAGCATAATCTACCATACAAAATATTTGTTGATGATTTTTAATATTTTTGAAAGTTGATTGAATATCATCGATAGATACATGAATAATTGAATTATTAATAATAGTTTCACAATCAATATAAAATGTAAATGTATGAAGTTGTAGCATATGAATAAGAATTTCATTATTAAGATCAGTACCAGTAATAAATTTCGGTCCATCTATTATATGAATATATAAAGTTAATTCTTCGAGATTTAACATTCGACGAAGAAGAGGTAGAACAAATATATCATATCCTCTTGTTTCTTTATAACAAATTAATGAAAAATGTTTTAAAGTAGGTAGATCATTCTGAAACAAAATAAAAAATTATCTTTAAATGTTGATCTAACAAATTGTCATATAAGCATTGGTGAACAATTCATAGTGACATTCACAGAAAAGGCGGAATGATTGGACGGCACCATAATAGCTAATGAAACCTTAGTTTTTAAAAATAATTCGTTCTTCTTTAATCATTGATGGTTAGACGACGTCCACAACCCTGATATCCCCTACCCTACTGATGCCATTTATAATTCAAGAAAATAATCGAATATTATTTAAGAATGGATTTCTCTTCTTTTTTTAATAACATTCGATAAAATTCATTAGAAAAATCTCAGAAAATTATTAGTTAAAGATTCTATTTGGAAGTATGCACTCACCATTTTATAACGCCTTGATATCGTATCAAGAATATACCCAACTTCAACGATGAATGTCGTTAATTGTTTGAGACGACCATCAAGTAAAAGAAGAACGTCAAGAAAAGTAAATACATTAATACATAATTAAGTAAGTGCCGAAGAGAAACAAGTACTTGATGGTGATTTATATAAGCATAAACGTGGATAATTGCTGTCAGATGGTAGCACAATAGTCAAATGCCTTAGATTTTCAAAGAAACCAAAGATAATTCTATAAACACTGTTAGTATAGTCTTCTTCTTTTATTTCAATATTGTTTTCATTAATGGTAAGAATCAGATCGGTTATTTGTTGTGTATAAATATGTTGAAAGCGAGAATTATCTAAATTAAGTAATATTATTAAATATCATCTCATTGATTTATCAAAACATCAAAATACGAATTTCTTACTCGCAAAATAACGTGAAACAATTGTTTGATTGAAATTATAAAGTTTAAGTGTAGAAAGATTAGGATAGTAACCAGCATTAAGGATACATTCCATTGAAATAGTTTCAACACTGAGCGATTTAACACTGTGATGAATTCGAGGTAGTATTGAAACACAAAATCGTTCTAATATTGAGTCAGAAATTGAACAAATCTGTTCAGTTGATTGTGATATGGAAACAAAATTAAGAATATTACTGAAGATTTCTTCTTGTGCTATAATGTCAAGTCGTTGATTATTAATACCCAGAAAAGAATAAAGAACATCAATGTTGGCAAGTTTCTTGAGTATGAGAAGTATTATTTCATTAGGTAAATCCAGAAGATGAACATTATGTTGATTCATTTTTGAATGTCATTGTAATGCTTGTCATAAAACAATATATATACAAACACTTATTTATTCATTCATTCTTCTCACACACACTCTTTTCTCATTGGAGAGGAAAAGGGAAAAGATTGACCTAGCTGAACGAAAAAAAAAAATAATATTGATATATAGTCGATTGTGTTCATTGTGTCGTTAATTATTACAGAGAAATAGAAAAAAGACGTTCAATTAGTAGAAGAAAAAAATGACTTAATTAAAATGCAATTAAAGCATTCTCTTAATTATTTGAACTAGTCATGATTATTTTCAAATAATTACATAGATCGAGTTCAATGTTTTAGGGATCAAATCGGCTGACAGTTGTACTCTGTGACCCTATCTATCACAGGCTGAACTAAAGACTTCAACTCTCTTTTAGATCGTGTTTAACAAAGGATAAAGTCGATATTCAATATGGAATAATGAAGTTCGCAGCCACCGTGCCACCCTTAAGATTATCAGGAGGAACAATCCAGCAGTAGATCCTATTGTATCTGACTGTGGAATTTGATTGGATATCTTTCGGATTCCAATCAGATTTTGTAGAATTCGTAGGATCCTATTGCATTCGAGACGAATTGACTTAACTGAAAGGGTCTTGAGTCACATTTTGTGCACAATCAGACAAATATACTAAATATTTGTATTGAAATTTATATCTTGAGTCCTGACCCATACATAAATTGTTGTTTGTTTTCTGATCCTCTTCGAGTTATTTCTATAAAATACTAATCAAATTTTTTTTTCAAAATTTTCTCTTCGAACGTGGTGTCTAATGATTGTAGACCCTTAATTAATAACACAATTTCCTCATAGATTCTTATCATTATTTCCATTGACATGAATTCGAATTAACTATAATTTTTTATTTAAAATATATTTAATATTGGTAATTATTTTAAAAATCTTCTTTACATTCAATAATATTTTGTAAACGGATACAAGATATTTTTACAATATTACAGTTAAATTTAACAACAAATATTTTATTAACCCGATAACATATTCAAGTATACAATCAATTTTGAGTTGTAACTATATACATCATAAAAAATATTTTGAGCTAAAATTTTTTAAATAGTAACTAATGCAAGAGTCTTGACACTAGAATCTGATCTATATATCAAACATATATTTTAGAATTAAAACTTTTGATTTATAAATAGTTTAAAATTGATCAACTCTAAACGGATCAAAAAGGCCTTGTAACCACCTCTAAATTTTACAGTTTTGTTTGCGCGCTGTTAGATTATCAAGCAATCCGAATGCTCTATCTTGGAAAAAGGTTTGGGCTCAAACTAATACTGCCATTCGTAGTCGTGAGTCAATTTCTATTTCGTAAAAATTATCTGAAAAGCTATATCTAATTGGCTATTCATAGCTGAATTTCATCATAACTTTGAGGCAAAATCAAGGTTGCAAGGCTTGCTCGATCCCTTCTGAGACGCATAATGTTGGGATTCTTGTAAATCAATTGTAGTTGTGATCTATAGTTAACTTCTTAGAACAATTAATAATAAATCCAATTGTATGTAGTCTTTCAACAAATATATATCTGATCATGTTTATTCTGTAAAAAAATGAGAAAAGAAAAATAAGTTCTTGTTGAGTACAAAAAAAAAGAAAGACAGAAAAATATCTGAATAAGTTAAGTAATATCTATATAATTAAAAAAACAATAATAATAATAACAAAATAATTGAAGATCATATTGATAATTTAAAAGGTTTTGTTTTCATTCTATCGAATTGATCTTCGATATCATTTATTGATAATTGTATATTAAAAAGTAATGAACGAAGAAGATTATTTTCACGGTATATTTCATCATCATATGTTGACATTTTAATAATATTTATTTGATGATATTGTTTTTATCTAATGTTATTGATTTCGTTATTATGATTAATGAATTAAATTTATTTACAATCATATTAAAATGATTTATTTTATTCGATGGAATAGAAAATGTTTGTTTCAAATATATTTGTATTTTGTAAAAACTAAAATAATAATTCTTAATAAATTAAACAATAATTTGTTGGAATATTATCATAAATTGGTATTGGTAGTGAACTATTACAATAAGCATTAAGTAATGAAAGACATGTTTGATAAAGTGATAAAAACTATGATGGAAAATTATTTATTGGATTTCGTTTTAAATATATATTTAAAAAAAAAAAAAAAATTCGAAAATCTTAAGAAAACAAACTTCGTTTTGCCCTATATTTGTTTATCATTAATAAAATGTCGATAGATTTGTATAATTGTTGGTACAAGAATAGTTCGTAAAAGATTTATTATTGTTGTTGTTTTAGTTATTTTAATTTGTTGAATTATTTGTTGAGATATAATTTAACATGATGTATCATATGAATGAATTGATATTGATAAAAGTGAAAGTAAATTTATAAAATCAGTTATTGATGGTATTGGATTATTTGTTTTAAATATATTTGAAAGTAATTCATGTATAAGTACAAGTAAAAAACTTGAATTAATATTACCTATTGATAATATTCCAATAAATTTAATAGCATCACGTATTCGTTTTGTATCACGTAAATGACGTTTGAGTATATTATGAAAAAATTCATGAAAATATAAATGAATTTTTTTTTATCTTTGAAATTATTTAATAAATAAATAATATCATCATATTCTTGTTTTGTATTCATTGGAAAAAATTGTTCAAGAAATTTTTTATATTCAAATAATTATCGGATTGTTAATATTAATTCATATGTTATTGTATTATCAGATGATAAACGAAGTAATTGATGAAGAAGATATTTTGTATTAAAATCAATTTTATTTGGAGTTTTTAATAACCAATCGATCAGAAGAAATATTTCATTATTAAGATCATGAGGAATTAAAGTTTCTTCAAGATGAATTAATAAATGTGGAATATCATCAATTAATAAATCATATTTATGATTAATAGGAACAAGAAATTCTTCCACAGAAACATAATTGCCTAAAAATGAAATTATTTTATTTATTTGCATAACTATTAATACTAAGAAAAAAACACTATGATCGACTTCTGGAATGATCTAACGAGAATGTATCAAAAATTTATATTAAAATAAAATTTTTATAAGTAAAAATTGATGAAGATGGGATGATTTCGATTAGAAGTCATCTGTTCCTCCTATGATAATTAAAAGTTAAACAATGAATTTTTTCTTTTTTCGTAAGTTATTAATATTTGATTAAATATAATATCTTCTAATGGTTAACTATTATAAAATTTAATAAACAAACCTTGTTCAGATCATGTTTAATGAATAACCATGATAATCATTTTTTAAACCATTAATCCATGTTTCAAATATTTTTCATATATGAATCATTGTTATTTCATTAATATCAACATTATAATAAACTGTTGGTGTTAATATTATAATATCATAAACTAATATTAATTTATAACCATCACATATAAAATCAATTTCATGTTTACATTCATTATTCATTCGAACAATTTTATAGAAAAATGATTTTATTTAATTATTTTCTGATAAATCAAATATATGTTTTTCTTTATAATATGTTATTGTTTCTTTTCCATCTTAATATGATGATGATGGTAAATTAAGAAATAATTTTGCTATTGTTGATGGATGTTGATCAGTAGTGTTTGACCAAATAAATTCTCGTCGAAATTGACATGATTCAAGTAGAATTAAATTTGAAATTTTTAATTCAATTTCATTTGGATCAAGTTGAAGTGATTTTGAAACACAAAATTTTTTAAGAAATGCTTCAATTTTTGTTGTCCATTAAGAATTTAATATATGAAATGAATTTGTTGGTATTTGATAAGCTGATAGTTGAAACTAAATAAAAAATTTCATTTAATCTTTAAACAGGAATGGAGAATTTGCCCATAGGTTGGTATAGCGTTCACAGGAAAAGCGAGAGAAACTTGAAGAAGGCAAATTGAAGTTTTGAAAAGAAGATTTAAAGTGAATTACTGTTTGATGAGATCTCTTCCGTCTTTCTGTAGATAACAATCGAATCTCCGACCTACACAGTCTTATTTTGATAAAACATGAGGGTAAACATCAACTTCAATTGAAGATCATTTCAGTATTGTATAGTATATAATAAAAAGATTTTTCGTGAATTTCTCATTAGGCTAAAATTTGACAAAAAGGGTTAAAAAGCCGAATGAAATTTTCTTAACATCAGGAACAAACTGATCACTAAAATAGACTATCTGAAGAGTTAAATAAATATATCATACTGAAATTTCATCAACAATATCAATTTTCATATTTAATGATTCAGCATTTCGTATAATTCTTCTTGCTTCTTGTTTATTCAATGGTAATGATAAACATTTTTGATGTCCATTAATTAATAACATTGGATCATCGATGATTCCTATTTGTTCACTTGCACACCATTGTGGAAGAATAGGTGGATTATTTGATGTTAATGCAGTATCAAATAAACGAAGACATTCACGAAAATGAACGGGTTGTGGTGCTAATTCATCTTGATCCTCATCCTCATCATCTATATTTAAACTATAATAAGAAATCGAATATTTTTGTGTATTTTTTTATTGCCTGTTGTATTATATTCATCATAATCAGTTGTATCATCATCAAACTCTTCTTCGTCACTATTACTCATATCTATTTGAAAAATAAAATATATTCTATCAAAAAATCCAATTGGAATTCTCTCGGCTTTTTTTTATTTAAAATAAAAACACAACAATTTAACAACAAAAAAACGTTGCCGGAATGTTTCTTGATTAACATAATTTTTATTTCATTCACATATTTTTAAAAAATATCATCAATTTCTTCTTTTGTAAATAAACGATAACCATTTCTATCAACTGTTGCCATTTCAACATTTGTTGCATTTAATTTTTCTTCCACAAGTTGTTTAAGTATTGTTAATATATGTTTACATGATTCCGATAATTTCATTGATTTATGATAAACATCTTGAAGTGTTTGATCAGCACCTTCACTACCTGAACCAATAGCTTTTACATCATATTCTGTATATGTACCTGATGGATCAAGATGAACTAAATGTGGACCATTTTCATCACAACCAGCAAATAAAAGTGCAACACCAAATGGACGTGATATAGGTGCAACTTCATCTGAATCATCACTAAATGCTAATGCCATATTTGATACAGATTGTATTATAGATTCAATTGTCATACGTTCGTTATGTGTAAACCAATGATTTTGTGCTTCAACACGTGCTTTATCAATTAATGTTTTAGCACCAGCAATTAAACCAGACATTGCACAACCACAACTAGATAAGAAAAAACGAAAAAATTCTTTTTTTTTAAGGAAAAACAAACGAACTGTGTATCAATTTCAACAATTTTTTTAATACTACGAGGTTCAATAAGTACAGATGTAATACGTTTTTCTGTAGCTAATACAACGCCTAAATAGATAATTTTTAAGAAAATCTATTTTATCCGAATAATTATCTAACCTTCTTGTGTCACAATTCCAATTGCTGTTGTACCAAATTTAATAACTTCAATAGCATATTCAACTTGAAAGAGACGACCTTCAGGTGAAAATGTATTAACACCTCTATCATATTCACTTCTTGTCATAAACATTTTTATATTTTAATCTATAATCACAATGAAAGAGGAAAAAAAGAAAAACTTTTTATGTGTTATTCTACAACATTGACAAATAATCCTTTCTTGTTTTTTTTGTTTAATGTAAATTATGTACAAACAAAAATAAGCATATAATAAATGATAAAATAAATAAGAAAAGCAACGGATAGATATTTATGATTGATGAACTTTATTAGGAAATTTCGGTATCGGTGGTGAATTAATCCAATTAACATTAACACTTGATATACGTAAACGAAGTTTGGGTGCATATACACGTATATCACCTAATTTAAGACCATGTTGTTCTTTTAATTGAGATATTATACGTATACTTAATTTTGATGGATCTTCTTGATGATGTTGAGATGGTGGACAACTTACATAAATAAATAGATAAATTCATTATTATCTTAATAATAAAATATTTGTTATCCTCTTCGTGCTGGTACTCGTATCGTTTGTTGATATTCTTCTTCTTGTTGTATATCATAATCTTCATCATCATCTTGATGTCGTTTATAACGATTTCGTTGAATATATTCATCTTGATTAATTCTATTACGTTTTTTAATTTGTTGTTGATTATCATCTTGATTATCATAATATCGTTTTATATTATTTGTTCATTTATAATCTTGTATTGATGTTGTATTATGAAATTGTAAACGATTATCTTCATCAATTATTTCTTCACCACCATGATTTCCAATTAAATTTGATGATGAATCAATAGTTGCATCTTGTAATAACATTTTTTTTGATTCAGATAATTGTTCATAAAAACTTGGTAACATATTTCCAATATATGATGATTTACTATTTGTTGATTTATGTGAAGATATTATTGATGGTTGTTGTTGTTGTTGATGTTTAATTGGTGATGACATAGATTTTGTTATCGGTTCATTATCTTCATCATCTTCTAACATATCCATTTCAGTAACTGTTGGAGCAATATCATCATCAAGTTCATCATCCATTAATGATGGACGATAACGTTGTGAACCTGTTGGTCGAGTTATTGTACGTTTTGTTGATTTTGAATGATGAAAATTACCTCCATCTTCTTCATCAAAATCATCATCTAATTGACGAAATGTTACACGTTTTAATGGATATTGACGTGGTGGAATAGGACGATGTATTCCAGTATAAGATATTGAATTTGTCAGACGAGAAGGAATTACAGGACGAATCTAAAATTTTAATTTGCAAAATAAATAATAATAAAAAACCTAACAGGTGCACCATAAAAAAGAACTAAGGTCTCCATAATTTTTTTCATTGAAAAATTGTGGGGGACTAGGGGAAATTTTTTAGCTTCTGCTCAATCTAATACGGAGACCTTCATTGTTTATGATGCACCCGTTATAATTTACGTTTTGTTGTTGTTGTTATTTTAAACGTCGATCAATAATTCCAATTGCTAATGGATATTTGACAGGTGTATCATCATCAGCAAAATTATAATGACGATAATTATTGACTAGAGTTGAACTAAATGTTAATTGTGATGGTAATAATGCAAGTGGTGCACGATCACGTTGTGACAGATTTCATCCGTCATTGTTTCTCATGCCGGTCATGGGGCTACGTCTCGGCCACATTACGAATCGATCATATTCTTTCCTCTCTTCGTAGCTATATATACTGATGTTTGTGTATTGTTTCCTCAGTCAATAGACTCACGGATCTCGTTGCCCGTTACACACGTCCTGTTACTGTACGACGTGTGTTTATACGCATAAATACTTCATATGGATCATAATCATCATTGATTTCTTGTGATGAATCATTTATATCAATTGAATCAACTGCAAGACAAAGATCAAAATTTAAATCACTATATGGATTATAATCATTTTCAGTTGTTGACATATAGCGGCGTAGCCACAGGTGGGCTGGGGTGGGCTGAGACCACCTGAAAAATATTTGAGCCCACCCAGAAACGATATTCAGATGTTTTATAGAAAACTTGTGATATAAGATATGAAAGATATCAGATCATATTGTCTTTTGAAATATAAGGGTGTCAATCAAATTGTTTAGCGATTATCACTTGTCAGATAACGGTACCTTGTTGACCATGTTCTGTCTTCATTTCTCATCGTTCGGTATATTCTGCATCTTTTCTCATTCTCTTTATGTGCTTTTCTCATATGTTCTTCATGCTCTCTTTCCATACGATATCATCTATCGAGTGCATCCATTGTGACTTCGTTCTTCGGATAATATCATTCAGTAAGTTATTAGATGATAGTTTGTGCATCTCTATTCGCTTTCTTTTTGTATATATGTTCTTGTCATTTTTCCTCCAGTTCAAGTGGTATTTCCCTTTCGTTCTTCATTTTTTGTTTCTTCTCATACATGTCATATATATTTGGATTTTTCCATTCCTACGTATCACGTATCTTTGGTCTTTTCCTTTCTTTCTCTGTGTCATCTTTTTATATGTGTTATATCTAATGGAATTTGTCCCTATCAACCGATGGACATTTCCTAATGATGTGTAATCCAAAACCCTATATATAGCTTAAATTTTTTCATAAATAAACTTAAGCATGATACACATTCATATCCAATTATAATCTAGTCGACAATCTAGAGTTGGCCATTCAACAAGGTACGTTTTCTTCATACAATATCATATCATTTACTAGGTTCTTTCTTCTCGTATGATATCAATCATTGTCTTTTCTATCTCCCTCTTAATTTTCTGTTTTCGTTATGCCTATATAAGGCATCGTTATACTCATAATAAAATGGTTTGTTTCGAAGATCAAGCAAGTAACTACTTTCAAATGCAGCCTGATAAACGCAGGACTATTCAGTCATATTTTTCCTCGAACAAAAAACCACGTAACGAAGAAGAAGAACGATCAGATTCCAAAACTAACATCTCATCATCACCATCTCAGATTCAAAATCATCCTTCTTCCTCACCTGATCATCAAATTTCTTTTGATCTGTCAGACATATCTTCTTGTCCTTCTGTCAGTTTATCTACTTCTTTGAACGAAGATTTACAAACAAAATCAATTCCAAATGATATTAGTTTGTCTTGCAATTATGATGCTGTTCAACCTAAATTGAAATCTTATCCTTTAAATTATAAAAATCGTTCCTTTCAATCTAATTGGTTTCAGAACAGACCTTGACTTGAGTATTCTGTTCAAAATGACACTGCTTTTTGCTTTTACTGTCGACATTTCTCTGCAAATAAATTGAATGTTGGTGATGTGTTTATTTCATCGGGGTATAACAACTGGAAACGTTATACAAGCTACATCGTGGAACAAACACAACTGTTATTGATAAATTAGACTCTGGTCGTGCACAAAAAATCCGTCGTAATCGTGATCGTCTTATTAAAATTTGTTCAACTGCACACTTATTAGCAAAACAGATTATTTCATACAGGGGTCACGAAGAGCAAGAGAGGTATGTACGACGAATTCAGCTCATTGATAGAGACCTGTGCTTAAAGAACATGAAGGAGCAAAAAGACATGAGCTAAGTAGTTGTGAGAAATAAACGCGAGATCACTAGGAGATCAACGACCTTTCTATTCATGATGTATTTGTATATTCTTACTTTCTTATATAAAAGCACAAGTCGTGGCAACTTTCTCGAAGTGTTGAATTGGGCAGCAGCAACAAATCCAGTTGTGAAGTCCATTCTCGATGATAGCTCAAGCAATGCGACATATTTGAGTCCGCAAGTTCAAAACGAATTTATTCATATTCTAGCTGATGAAACTAGAAAAAAAATTTCGTTGATGGTGAGCCATGGTTTTTGACTATTTATTCTCGCTATTATTCTTTATCCTCTTTTTAGTTAAACAATCAGAACTATGCGTTAATGGCTGATGAAAGTCGCGATATAAGCGGCACACAGCAACTATCTATTGTTATTCGATTTTTGCCTGATCTACAAAGTAGTGTAATTGAAAGTTCAAATGTTGTCCATGAGTTTTTCCTCGGCTTCATTCCATTACAAGAATTTGACGCTGCAACACTATCGACCAAAATTGTTGAATTCCTAGATAGATTGAAAATCACTCTAGAGTCATGCATTTGTTTATGCTTTGATGGGTATGCTTTTCTTCTCTTTAGCCTTATAAATCCTTAACTTTTAAAAATCCTGTTTTATTCTGATGATTTCAGAGCAAGCGTTATGTCAGGTTGTAGTGCAGGAGTTCAAGCCTTGTATAAGAAAAGATCATATGCCGAATGCGATATACATTCACTGCTCAGCATATCGCTTGAATCTAGTTATGAACGACACATGCAAAGCTGTAGTTTATATCTCTGATTATTTCTCAATTGTTGCCAGTATTCATTCGTTTTTCACTGAATCTGGTGTCACTAACTCATACTTTAAACAAGCACAACAAAAATTGGATTTAGGTATTTATTTTGTTGAGTTTCTCTGGGAAATTTAACTAATGTCACTTCCTCTGTATTGTGGAGTTGATTCTTCAACATTGAAATTGTGGGCCATCACTCGTTGGGATAGCAGATGGAAGTCGATTGATGCAATAATTAAAAATTATCCTGCAATTGTGAAAGCTTTACAAGATCTCAGCGAAGAAAATAGTGGTAAAAGATCTATAAATGCTGGTGGCTTGTTAATACATGTCAGAAAATCAATATTTATTATCACTTATTTCATCCTTCGAGAATTGTTCGGTTTAATGAAGGTGCTAAGCGACTATCTGAAAAGTCAGTTGATTTTTCTTTTCAAGTTGTACAAAAAAACTCTTCTCTGTTGTCTGATTTGAAGGTTCTTCCTTAGACTATGTACGAGGTGAACATCTCATTTCATCAATTATTCAACAAATAACTGATCTTCGTAAGAAAGAAGCATTTGACGAAATCTTTGATCAAATAAAAGAATTTTGCAATGCAAATGGTATTGATTTAGATCAATAGTATCATTCATGTCGTAAAACAACAGTTCCAGCTCGTTTCTAAGAATGTATAATTGAATCTACACTTGGCCAACGTGAAACTTTATCAACATCAATAGATTTTATGAACAGAATTTATTTTCCTTTAATTGACTGTATGCTAGTGGAGTTACATGACAGATTTTCACTCAAAACATTATCATTAATGAAAAGTATTTCTACAGTGTACCCTGAAAGTGAAAACTTTCTTAACATTGATCAGGTAGATGAATTTTGTCGCCATGTCAATGTTGATTCAAGTGCGTTAAAAAATGAATTCAATGTTATAAAGACAATGATCAAATCTCAAACAGTTAATGACATCATTCAATTTTTAAATGAATTGTTACCCTTTTCATGTGCCTTTCCACAAACAATCAAAACGATTTCAAATGCTATAACAATGCCTATTTCACAAGTCACATGCGAGAGATCATTCAGTAAGCTAAAAATAATTAAGAATCATCTTCGTAACTCAAGGACCGACGACCGTCTCAGTGATTTAACAATTTTATCTATTGAACCTGAAATTGATATTAAACTATGAACAAGTGATTGATGTGTTTTCAAGTCTTCATAAGAACGGTAGAATTTTATTACGTTAGTTTTTTTTATTGTTGTGTAAAAATAAACATTGTTAAAAAAACTCACGGTGTGTTTGAAGGCCTCATCGCAATAGAATATTAGTCATTCCGATATTATAAATAGTCTGAAATACTTTGCTAAAAAGCTGGAAAAAACTCACACTATCCTTTCCGAGTTGCTGAAAAGAGCCGGGCTGAGCCCACCCTGCTAAGAAATTCTGACTACGCCGCTACATCAAATAACTATGAAAGACATGAATATGATATGACAGTTACATAATATCATTGGTAAGTATCAATGATGTTATTGAATCGAATACAAACATTTCGACATGATAGAAAAATTGTTAATGATTGAAGATGATCAAGAATGCGATAGACAATCTCAACAGGAAGTGTAAGAAAGGATGATGTATCTTTCATAGACATTGATGTTTTTTGTTTTCTGTTGTAATGTATATTTTTATAAAATATGCATGTCTATTGAGAAGTATTTATCTTCAGGTGTGTATAATGGATGATCACGTGTTATAAAAAAAACAAACTTTCTTGTGCTTTGGCAAATATTTACTTCAATACAGAACGCAAAAGTTTGATGTGAAAGATAGAATACAAAAATCCATTTTTTTCCAGATTTTTGTACTGTAGTGCGAAATCCTTTTAAGACTTGTAAGGTTAAAAAATGATTTTGAATTGGTTTCAAATTATGAAATTCTTTTATTATTAAGAATATTTTAATGTCACACGTTTTTTTTTCAATGTAATCATTATGAACTTCTTCGATTTCATTCAAAGATTGTAAGTCATATGTATGAATTGGAAAAAAATATTGTTTCATTCCTTTAGCAATTATTAAAAAACCAACTATTTAGATCAATACGAACAATTAGTCGCTCGAAAACAGTTATTTAAAATTTAATTATAAAGTTGATCGTTTTTTTTATGACGAGAAAATATCATCGCCATAGCTGAGAGTGTGCTTCATCACTAAGCTTCAATTTGGAAAGATTAACAGGCAAAAAACACATAGATAATATAGGGTTGTCCGGAAAGTCCGTGCAACTGCACTTTAATTACATAAATGAACCGTTTAGTTCATTTTATTCTGTAAAACATGAATTTTCAACACGATTTACACCTTCTTTTCGGCTGATGACATCATTTAATGGGAGAAAAGTAGTTCTTACAACTGAGTCCATCGACAAGAAGTAGTTGAGCATTTAAAAATAAATAATGAAAGAAACGGTATCAACTGCAACACAGCACACTTCTAGATTTAATTTAACAACTATGGATGATTTCATTTCAACGTCAGGTGCTTAACACTCAATACCATCCCAGAATAAATAATAAAGAAAAACGAAAAGTTGCACGTATCACTACTTGAAGAGAAGAATGTGCAAAACGAAAGAATAGATATTTTATCTATTTTCTTTCGCTCTGTACATTTTTCTTTTTTTTATACGGAATAAGTGCGACTTTTGCTTCTGTTATTTATTCTTCTGGTTGTTACGAGTGATACTTGTAGAGTTTCCACATGAAATTATCAGTGCTTTCCAAATAAACTTAGAAATGTTTCTCGCTATCACCTACTATTATTCATTTCGTATCTATTCATGCTTTAGATATGTCAAACATCGACTATCGAGCGGTCATAAAGTTTTTTACTCGAAAAGGACTGAATGCCACCGAAATCACCAAGGAGCTCGAGGAGGTCTATAACGATTCGAGTCCAGCGTACCGCACCGTTGCAAAATGGGTGTCTGAATTCAAGGATGATCCAGCACGAGACTTTGAAGATACACCCCGAAGTGGTCGTCCACCGACTACAACCACAGATGAAAATATTGAAGCTGTGGAACACATTGTAATGCGTGATCGGCAAATTTCCGTTCGCCGTGTAGCTGACGAGTTGAACATTCCAAAAACGATTGTCCACGAAATTATGAGCAACCACTTAGGTATGCGCAAGGTCTGTATTCGCTGGGTACCGAAATTTTTGACGCCTCTGCAACGCATTAGTCGGGTCGAGTGTTGTCAAGAGCTACTGCAAGCCTGTGAACCAAATCCAGCCAAGTTTTTAGGTCGCATTGTAACCGGAGATGAATCATGGGTGCATCACTACGATCCACTAAGCCGCCAGGAGGCTATGGTATGGAAGAGTGCAGGAGAGGAAACACCAACTGCATCCCGCCGGCAAAGATCTGCAGGCAAGGTCATGCTCACCATTTTCTGGGACGAGCATGGAGTTCTACTTACCGACTATCTGACTCGTGGGGAAACGATCGATGGTTCATATTACGCTTCACTTATTGAGCGGCTACGTACTACTCTTCTGGCGAAGCGTCGTGGGAGAATCGATCATGAAGTGCTACTTCTTCATGACAATGCTCCTGTCCACAAGAGCAACGCTGTGCAAGCTGCTATTCGCCGAGTGGATTTCATCGAATTGAATCATCCTTCCTATTCTCCAGATATTGCACCAAGTGACTACCATTTGTTCAAAAGACTGAAGACATTTCTCCGTGGCAAGACTTTTCGCTCCGATGATGAAGTGATAACTACTGTTGAGAATTACTTAGGTGATATGGATTCAGATTTTTTTTTCAATGGAATAAACAGTTTATATGACCGTTGGCAACGTGTAGTTGCCAGCGAAGGTCATTACATTCAATAAATGCAGTATATATTATCGTATCTCTTCATAATACATTAGTTGCACGGACTTTCCGGACACGGTTATACCATGAAATTGGACACCTATATAACCATTGAAAAATGAGGCATTTTTTTTTCATTTTATTCGTATACAATAACAATAGCATTCATAACAATGATTGCTAACATTTATTTTTCATTGATTTTGTTCTGCTCTTGGACACTTATCAGCACATCACGTAAGAAATAATAGAATTAAAATTACTCACTTTTTACTATCTTCTTTCAGTTGCTGCTCTGGATTGTTCTTCATTCAAGTCAGACAAGGACGTCATTCGATCGCTTTCCTCCTATAGCATCAGTATTAATCCACCGAACGGTCCTTTTCCCTATTATAACTATGCCTTAGTCAACAATCAAAGTCTTGTCACCGATCTTTTACTTAACACCATAGAAAGCGTACCTTAATCCATTTTTTGTTTGAAAGGTTTACAATCACTAACTCTACAATATTCCATCAATCTGAGCATTCCTACAGAAATAATTCGTCTTGCTTCTTCTCTCACATCGCTCAATTTCATTCGTATCTCTAAGTCCCTGATCCTTCCGAATGAGTTGTTTAACATGACTCGCCTTGTAAGTTTATCTATTATCTCTAGTGGTCTTGAAATACTGCCAGAAGCCATTGGACAACTATATTTTCTTTCAAATCTCACATTGAGTGGTAATCGACTTAGATCATTACCTGGCAGCTTGGGTAAGATGGATTCCCTTCGTTGGTTAACAGTTGATGGCAATCTTCTTACCTCCGTCGATGTTCTCAGTGGATATAGAGGATTACTCGGATTGAATGCCTCAAACTGTGCAATTGATCACCTTCCATCAAATATGTCCAGTCTGACGATGATCGATATGAGCAAAAACAAATTGACATCGCTTGTCAATCTCGATTCGATAATCACAACATATTACGGTGATTCATTCATATTCAATGATAACAATATCACAACAATTCCTGATACGATTGGGTCACTCAATTCCCTCCGCAATTTGGACCTGTCAAGTAACCTACTCACTGAATTACCCCGTTGGGTATACAAGGTCTTCTTGAAAACAATAAAAGTGCGCAACAATAAATTTGATTCAATAGACACTGAATGGATTCGAGGTTTGTTTCGACCTAGCGAAACCAATATCGACATCTGACCTGCTTTTTATTGAATAAAAATATTATGATGAAATAAAAGAATTACTAAAGAAACAATAATTATTGTTTCCTCGGCAGAAATGAAATAAGAAAGGTTATTGCTAACACTCTTCCTTAACTGACTACTACATCATAGATATTTGAATAAACACTTTCATTTGTCATTTGATTTTCGTATTTTTTTATAATTATTTGAGAAACAATAATCGACAGAAAACAATGATACATGATATCGCCTTATTCGAGCAAATCATGACTCTACAAAGCTTTTATGTATTACCTTGAAATAGAGTAAAATAAGTTAAGATAATATTTGGTATTGTAAAAAATACTGTGCTAGTTCACTCTATTCTTAATGACAAAGACTTGTGAATCTTTACCAAGTATACAAATTACACAGCAAAAAACATCATTTATTTCAAATTAAACTATTAATCCAAAAAAAGCTTGTCTTTCACCATTCGAAGCTACGAACGTTGACATTATTTCATATGGATCAATTTTATGAAGCTTTTCTTTATACATATGTGGTAATAAACAATGATTAAGTCGTGATTGTGTCATTGAATTTTGAAGCATGTTTTTTCAATTGATTTAAAGTGTTAAATACACGTTCAACAGTTACTCTAGTAACAGGAAGAGTTAAGCAATTTATCAAATTCTCTGAACATTTATTTACCAACATTGTATGAATTTAAAATTTCGCAAATGGTCGAAATCTTTGTAATTTGTTTTATTCTCTTCTGGTTCGTGTTAATCCATATAAAAAAAAACCAAAAAACACCAGGATTTTAATCACAATAACCAAAGAATGCGTAAGCACAGATTGTTATTATCTTGTGAACTCAAGCATATAAATCTGAAGGTGGTTTAGTGTTGCGCCTACTATTTGTCGACGCGAAGAGTTCAAAAAAGCAATGAAAAAACTATGGTTTATGGATTAAAACTCGAGAAAAATCCGTTTTCTTCGTTAACACGATTATAATTGATTCTTAATCACCAAAAAAGTTCTACTGCCAGCACTAACATAAAATTCGCTTAATTGAATAGAGTCAAATTCGACAGGGAGTAAATCTCAGAGCCTAAGTTCAAGTAAGGTTAAGCCTTATGAGCCTACAGGCTCTGCTGCCTATGCATAACATTCTATTACAGTCATTTACTTCATAGAAATTCTGAAGATACGATAAGCTAAAAATGAGCTATTTTTTGATCATTTTTTCGTGCGTATCACCCTCATATTAAAATGGCATGAGCCTGAAAATTTCATTACAGCCTCTTTCAAGTTAACAACATAGTATAACATAAGAAAGCAATATCGTACGATCGCTAATGCTAATAATCCAATAGAAAATGATTCGTTCCATAGTAAAATAGATATGATCAATCGACTCGCGATGATCAAAGCCATCATTAATAATAATGCGCAAGGTAAAATGAATAAGCCTCTTTTCAACGATAAAAAACCACAGCTCTCTGTCTTGTTCCTACCAAAAGTTATTCAAAAAGTATCCACCCATATTTTTTTTTGGAATCGGTATTAGTTACAAATGAAATCAATAAATTTTCACAATAGTCCAAGACTCAAATGGCCAGTCGTACTACGGTATGACTATTTCATCGTCAATCCTAGAGATATGCAATATAATGTACAGAGATTAATCGAATTGAAATCCTATATATTGTAGAGCACTCATGTTTCAACTTCATAATAGATTATCAAGTGAGAAATACTAAGTAAAATCTATACATGGTATTAAAATTTATTCATAACAAATAGAAAATATTGAAAGCATCATACGACTATAATTTCGATCTTACTTAACATATTAACTGTCCGTTGTATCATATGTGTTATATGAAAAAAAAACCTTTAAATTATTTTTGAAACTTATTTATGACACATAAATGTAATACGCTTCAAATATGATAACATGTTATAAGAAAATAGTTGAATTCAACTTTCAAATTGGAGAGCACTAAAAGAAAGCAAACATATTCAAGATCGATGTACTTTTTTGTGCGTATACATACTTTTCGCACGTACGTTTTGCACGAACTCATTGTTTGCAACCAATTCAAACAGAATGATAAAAGAAAAATGTTGACATATAAAAAGGCATTGATAGTCGTTCTTCACATTAAGCAAGAAGTAAAGGTTTATTCTCAACAAGTCCTTTTTTTGTCAATAAAAATTCAGGTAAGTCTCATTTTTAAAATATATTTTTCTCTCATCGTATTTTAAAATCGAGAAGAATTGTCCACGTTGAACAATCGATATGACTAAATTAATTCCACAACCACAAGGAACATTTTTCATTGGCAATTTAAAGGAAATAGATGCAGATCATTTTGCAGATTCACTTCAAAGACTTCAAGAATTATATGGTGATATATATCGATTAACTATTTTTAAACAGAATATTGTGGTATTGTGTAGCCAAGAATATGTCAATTTTGTATGTGATGAATCAAAATTTGATAAAAAAGTAGCTGCAGGTGTATTAGAACTACGAAATGCAGGTGGTGATGGTCTTTTTACAGCTCATACATCAGAACCAAATTGGAAACTTGCACATAAAATTTTAATGCCTGCTTTTGGACCACAAGCAATTCGAGATATGTTTCCTGGTATGATGGATATAGCTTCACAATTAATTCTTCGTTGGGAACGATTTCATGGTGAAGAAATTGATGTTTGTGATAATCTTACTCGTTTAACTTTAGATACAATTGCTTTATGTAGTTTTAATTATCGTTTTAATAGTTTTTATCATATTAAAATGCATCGTTTTGTTGAAGCAATGATTAATGTATTAACTGAAAGTGGTCGACGTTCTCAACGACTTTCTTTACAAAATACATTAATGGTAACAACAACACGTTGGTATAATAATGAAATAGCTTATCTTCATAATCTATGTGATGAAATTGTTAAAGAAAGACGAGAAAATCCAAATGATGTTAAAGATTTACTTAATCGTATGATTCATGGGAAAGATCCTGATAGTGGTTATCAATTATCTGATGAAAATATACGTTATCAAATGTTAACATTTTTAGTTGCTGGTCATGAAACAACATCTGGTCTACTTTCATTTGCATTATATTATTTACTTAAAAATCCACATACATTACAAAAAGCCCAAGCAGAAGTCGATCAAATTGATGAAATTAAATTTGATACATTAAGTAAATTAAAATATCTTGATGCTATATTAAAAGAAACACTTCGATTACAACCAACAGCACCAGGTTTTATATTACAATCAAAAGAAGATCATGTTATTTTACCTGATGGTTATGAAATAAAAAAAGATGATACAATTATTGTACTTTTACATAAATTACATCGTGATCCTAAAATATGGGATAGACCAGAAGAATTTTTACCTGAACGTATGTTAAATGGTGGATATGAAAATCTTCCATCAAATGCATGGAAACCATTTGGTAATGGTCAACGTGCTTGTATTGGTCGTTCATTTGCTTGGCAAGAAAGTCTATTAACAATTGCACTTATTCTTAAACATTTTAATTTAGAACTTGTTGATCCATCTTATAATCTTCGTATTAAACAAACATTAACTATTAAACCAGAAGGTTTTAAAATTCGTGTTCGATTACGACAACAAGTTAATATATCATTAGAAAAAAATCTAAAACAATTCGAAAAAATACCAGAAAAACAAATAAATCAAATAAATGAAACAAAAAATCTTCGTCCAATGTCTATTCTTTTTGGAAGTAATTCTGGTTCATGTCAATCATTTGCAGAAACATTAGCATCTGAAGCACCTTTATATGGTTATAATGCAATAGTAACTACTCTTGATTCAGCTATTGATTCAATTCCTATTGATCAACCAATTATTATTATAACAGCATCATATGAAGGTAAACCATGTGAAAATGCTAAACAATTTGTTGCTTATCTTGAATCAAAACCAATATTAAATATAAATTATGCTATATTTGGTGCTGGTCATTATGATTGGGTTAAAAGTTATCAAAAAATTCCAATATATATTGATAAATTATTAGAAAATGCTGGAGGTAAAAGAATTCTTGAACGTGGTGAAGGTGATGCTGGTGGAGATTTTTATGGTTCATTTGAAACTTGGAAAGAAAATCTTTTTCAAATATTACGAAAAAATACTGGAAAAGAAAATATCATAAGTGAAGAAAAACTTACAATTGAAATTGTTAATTCAAAAAGAAATTTTGGACAAATAACAATGGATATTGGTATTATACTTGAAAATAAAATTCTTGTTCAAGCAAATGATATTATACCAACAATAAAACATTTAGAAATAAAACTTCCAAAAGGACAAACATATCATACAGGTGATTATCTTGCTATATTATCATCAAATCCAATTGAAATTGTTTATCGTGTTCTTAAAAGATTTAATTTAACTACAGATACTCATATAAGAATATTTTCATCAACAAGTACATTTTTTCCAACAAATAATCCAACAAGTGCATTTGATATATTAAGTGGTTATGTTGAATTATCACAACCAATTAGTAAAAAACAAATTGATATACTTTCAATATTATGTAAAAATGAAAATGAACAAAAACAACTTCAAAATTTTAGTGGAAATTTATATGAAAATGAAATTTTAAATAAACGTATTAGTATATTAGATATACTTGAATTATATCCATCATGTCAACTTTCATTTGCACAATATCTTCGAATGCTTCCATCACTTCGTGTTAGACAATATAGTATATCATCAACACCATTATGGAATTCAGAAGTTGTTACATTAACAATTGATATATTAAATACACCTGCATTAAGTGGATCAGGACAATATCTTGGTGTTGCATCGAATTATTTAGGAAATTTAAAAGAAGGTGATAGAATAAGTTGTGCTATTCGTACAAGTAATACGAGATTTCATCCACCAGAAGATACGAAAATTCCAATAGTAATGATTGCAGCTGGAACTGGTATTGCACCATTTCGTGGTTTTATTCAAGAACGAGCAGCACAATTAGTATGTGGAAGAAAAGTTGGACCAACAATTCTTTATTATGGATGTCGAACTCAAGATGATTATTTATATTTTGATGAATTTGATCAATGGTCAAAACTTGGTGCTGTTAAATTACGAATTATTTTTTCACGTCAATCGAATAATGAAAAAAAATATGTTCAAGATTTATTATGGGAAGATAGAAATGAAATTAAAAATTTATATTGTAATGGAGCAAGATTTTATACATGTGGAAGTGCGAAAAAAATTGGTGCATCAGTAAAAACATGTTTTATTAAGATTATTCAAGATATTAAAGAATGTGATGAAGGAGAAGCAGCAAAGATTTTAGAAGATATTTCTCAAGATCGATATAGTGTCGATGTTTTTACATGAATCATTTATTTTTCCTATCTAGATTTTTACTTTTATTGTATACTATACTTGATCATTTATAATAAAAAAAAATATGTATCCTAAGAGTGAGTGAAGATACCATAATGTTAACATTTCACAATCGTGAGGATGAATTTGAAAGAATAGAATACCATGACTAGTTTCGACTTATTTTAAAGTTTCATCAGGTGGTTTTAATCTGCATAAATAAAAATTCAAGAGTCTAACAGTCATTCAAATATTAATTTGGAAAAAAATTGTTTGATGTTTACATGAGTAATGTTAGCAGGAGAAAGTCCTGTAGCTTGCCATTTATTTTAGAATGATTATGCAATTCTGATTCATTGTAATAGGTAACAATAGTATTCATATCGTGATATGTATATGGTTTAGAAAATCTTGGATTTATCCGACATATTCATTTTCTACGATTGTCCTGTTGCTAATAGTACAAGGCGTGGGAATATATCGTAGTCGTTGAATAAAATTAAAATTTGCTCTTGTTCACAGATACGAAAAAATGAAGAGATATATAATAAAGTCGTGTAGGATATCGTAAAAAAGAACAAGAGAGTAAATTTGATAACAGAAAAAAAAACCAATGATTCACATACAATTATTATAACATTTAATCATAGTACACTATTGTAGTTCTTGCCTACTCGCTCGTACGCAACATTGAAATTCTATAAATGTTTTTCTTTTCGCATAATTTGTCATTGGGTGAGAGTGACTTTTTTTCTAAAATTCATGTTAGCAACAGATTCTATGCCTCTGATATATAGATAGACGAGTTTAAACTTGTCATTGTTAATATGAATTCTTTTTCAGAAGAAATAACAGAATGTTTTTATTTTAATCTTCAATAGTTTCTTTCAAAAAAAAAAGTTGTTATTAAATTATTCGAACCAATTGTTCATTGCAGACTGGATTCGGTCCACTTGATGTTATTCTGCAGCTGTCTTGACTGAGTGTCAATTGTATTTGTTGTGTAAATACTGGAATTGTAGTAGTGAAGCCGGTAAATCGGGGAAGACGAACGTCCAAATTCAAGTTAGCATTTGGTGGGCAGACACCTCTAAATTTCACAGCAAATCATACAATCCAAAGTTGGAACTTAACTTACTCAAATTCTAATTGTAAACGTGTTTCTGTATATGGATAGGGTAATGAGACTTGAAACCAATTTTTAATACAACAACAAACTGATGGATTGCATGGCGATTGGAGAGCAGAGAAGATACCACACCAGTTTTGAGCTGTGGCTAAATCTAAATATTAAATAAAAGCATGATGTAGAAACAACGAAGAATATAACGATAAAGTCTCTCGTACGTAAAAGTGATAAAACGATGAGAAATTTCAAGGCGATCATATTGTCGTTAGAAGTAACTTCGAATAACATGGAAGCTTATATATATATACATATACATGGAGCGATGTTGATTCTCATTGATATGAAAGTAAATATTTTTTTTTTATTAATATTAGAAAGACTTAAAAAAGGATTTGTCATTTTTTATACTAAATTAAGTACTACTGATCCTCATATTTTGAAAAATATTTGAATGAAAAAATATTGGCTTTCTCTGGAAATCCTGATTTTTACCTACAACGTAGGTACAAAGTTTATTCTCAAAATATTTAAGAGAATTGTCTATAATATACATACTCGTTCAGCATACAAAGTCATATATTGTATTTTTCATTTTTATGTACCCTCCTTATAATAGAAGATCCGGATCTTCTATTCAAAATAATTTTTCGGTTTTTGATTTTTAAAATCCACTTATTTGGAGTTCAGTGAGTATTAAGTTAAAATCTTTCGTGATTTAGCATTAGCCATATTTTTTCAGCTTTTAGTCTATTTTAAGAAGTAGTAAATAATACTAATATTGACTAATTCAAATACTTTCAAAACAGAGGTAAATAAAGCTCTTATGAGAGGATAAGAAGGACAATTAAAACTTAGATTTAGTCCTCTTGTCAGAAGATGTTTTCCAGAAAAATATTCATCAGACGAGCATGGTCTATAAATAGTGATCAAAATTGATAATCTACCCTGTCAGAAAATAAAATGGTTGTGGATATTTTGGCAATAACTCAAGAACGAAAAAGGCCATAAAGCTGTGGTTTTATCAATCTACCAAGAAGATATTGGGACGTCTATTTCTTCAATATTGTATAGAAATGACCTACCATGTGTAGCTTGCACCATAAGTTCAAAATAGAGGAGTAATGAAAGCAATGATTAGTTACCTTAACTGTTGTAACTACTGTTAAAATACATGAATTAGTTACGAACTGGCTGAAGAAGGGGCCGAAAAAGAATCTATCCTTCCTTGATTGTGAATTTCCTTTTGAAAAATAGAACGAAAAAATTTTTGTACAACTGAAATTATGAATAATTACTGTTTAACTTTTCCTATAGAATATTCATTCCTCTCTTCGGAGAATGTCTGCGTATATTTTATGTATTAGATGATATGAGAGGACATGCATTGGCATAAGGATTTGACCTGATTTTTAGAAAAACTTGCCCCAAAATGCTATTAGAAGGCCTCTCATAATAGAAGACCCAGGGTCTTTTATTATGAGGGGGGGGGATTTACTCATTCTAACTATTTTGTACATGAATTCCTTTTTAATATCTAATACTATTTAATACTATGCAATCGAATTGATTTCTCTGCGTAAAGTGTAAAAAAATATATTGTATAATTATTCGAAGTTTTAAGCGATTTTTTCTCTCTTATTTGAAACACCGATTCTCATTTTACAAATTTTTACATTTATTCATGTTGGATAGCATATAGTTCCCCTTTTCTATCATTTATGCGCTTGGCATTCTGTTAAACTGCTGTATCAAATGCATTTTCTCCCGTAGATTTTATATATAAATGAGAAATATTGGGAAAATTATATAGAGTCATTGAGTTTAATACCTAGTTATATTCCCATTAGTTCTTTTTATAATTATTTTCATTGTATAAAACTCGTTCTTTGTTAAGAAACTATATTTGATCAATAAAAATTTCAAAAGAAGAGCTATACGTTGATGCAAATTATACAATAATCATGTCGGTAATGATAGATATACTTTGATGAATGTCCCATTAATCAAAGCGTTATTAATGAAAAGAGGCAGTCAACGTCATGCATCTAAATTTTGTTCGTTAGCTTTCTTTCTTCCTATTATTTAAAAATGTTGCTTTGAAGAAATTAAGACCTAGCACGTCTCATTTCAACTATATTCATTAAGATAAGAGACTTGATTCTCACTACATGCCAATTTGAGCACTATTTCTGTCTGGTAAGTGAAAAAGAAAAGATACGATTTATATTATATATATTTTTATAAAATCCTCACAATACAATATGGAAGGAATTTTCAGATTCGTCTGATATATAATCTAGTTTTCAGAAAGTTATTCTTTTGATGGATTCCAATAAAAAAATTATCATTATCAGAAGGAAAATAATAGTTTCACCTATATTACAACACTAGTGAACGTACTCACTATAGAAAATGCTGCAAGAACTCATCAGTCGTACTCACAATGTATTTTGAGTGTTCGAGTACTGTCACTGAACTTTCAGGTAAGATTAATAAGTATTTGAGTACTACAACAGTGTGCTTGTATAGTGGTATTTTGTAGCTGATTACGACGACTACATACTTTGAGGTTATTGTAATTAGAATTTTTAGTATTCGATGCTCATTGGGCTTCAAGAAGCAATGTAGAATGGAGAAATGTTTGCTATATTTCGTTGCCATCATTAGTAGATAGTAAAAATAATCCAGTACTGGCGCGAATAAATGAGTACTCATGCAAATAAGTCGTACTCGTTGTATGCGTATTTTCACTAGGGAGCTTATTAACGCCTCGTTTCCCCATTTTAAATATATTTTTCTTCTTCTTTCAAAGTGAATACCTCTCTAATTAGTATAGTTTGTAATAGAAAAATCCTCCCTGTTGAAGTGCAATGAGTCTTAAAATGGTTCACTTGCCATACTCTATTCTCTTGTTGTTGATTTTGATAGTTATTACCCAATAGAGCTTGTCAATAATCTATATATAAAGATTTTTAATTTCATTTTTTCTTTGAATAATTTTGACATTCATTGTAGTCGATGTGCGATGATGAAGATTTAAACTGTATGATGTTACTTGTTCTCTAGCATTATAATTGAGGATATTTTTGAATTGATTTATAGGCTTTCGCTCTTTATCACTTAACCAACCTAGAAAGATTCCCATAATCTGTAGACAGTAAGTATATTGGCCAATGAAAACTGCATAGTTATTATCTGTTCTGTATTAGTGAGAGCTGTGTGTTTAGATATGTCAACATCCTTTATTGCATTGTCAGTTTTCTATAGTATGCTGAATAATAGTTCAAATGTCTTTGCAATGAGAGAATTCTGTCTTAGAATATTCGCCAGAATTGTCATATTATTAAATCATTACAAACTTTAAAATTTTAGACACACTATTGCGAAACATTATCTGAAAAAGATAATAAGCAATATTTTGTTAGCTATTAACTATTATTCTATTTGACAAAATTGTCGTTCACTAAATGTCTTCATTGGGTAGTACGCTAATTCTTGTACAACAAGGATTGATTCGTTATGTCTATCCAATTTATCTTATTTTTGGCGTAACTGGTTGTTGTCTCAATATTATACTCTTCACTCGGCGACAATTTCGTACTGTATCTTGTTGTATATGTAAGTTGTTATTAATAATGAGAGTATTAAACAACAATAAGTAGGGGTGTATCATTTAGCAGTAAAATGAGATTTGTTTTGCTTGATTGATTATTCTTCCTGAGAAATATTTGTTCCAAACTTAGTTTTTTATGCTAAATTCTATATGCTGTTGTCTACATATGGAGGAAGGTCTCACTCGATCCTACAGCGCAGATAATAAAGATTGAAAATTTAACAAGTCTATTTAATGTTCAGAAGCTCATTATATATTGTATCTTTCTATGCAGATTTCACAATGGCATCTATAATGACGCTATTTCACCTGCTTCTTGGAGTCCCGTTGAATATATACGCAATTGATCATGAGAATCTATACATGACAATCGTTAGTTTATGCAAGATTCGTAGTTATTTGCTTCAATTCAGCTCTATGATGTATCGTTGGTGTTTGGTTGCAGCTTGTTTTGACTATTATGCACTTACATCAACTAATGCACGTCTGAGAGATTTCTCTAAAGCTCGTGTTGCTTATTGTGTTATAGTAGTGATGACGATCATATGGCTTATATTACCTGTACATATTCTAATTTTTTTCAATGTAAGAGCAAGTAGATGTGGTCTATATGATATGGGTGCAGCACTCTATCACAGTATTTTTACCACGACTACTGGCAGCATTCTTCCAGTTTCTATAATGATTGTTAGTACTCTGCTCATTCGACACAATCTTGTTCTTAAACGTCAGCGTCGTCGTCAACTTACTACCAATCAGCTAAACAATAATGAACATGCACAGCATCGACGTGATCAACAAGTTTTTGCAATGCTTCTGCTCCAAGCATTTGTTTATGTTTTGACTCAAATGCCTTGGATGCTCTTTAATGTTTATAGTGCTGTGACAATTTATGTTTCAAATAAGTCATCTAATCGTACAGCTATCGAACAATTTCTTGCCTTTATGACCGAAGCGACACTTTATCTTTTTGACATTTTGTCATTCTATTTATATACAATGGTATCGCATACATTTCGTTATGAACTGATGAAACTGTTACGCTGTTTACCCAGACATAGATTGACAAATGATATTAACCGCATCATTCCGTTAACAAACAATACTCCAGCTAGAATAGATATTGAACCAATTCACACTGTCGCTTATTTCAACGGAAGACCAATCAATACATAAGAAACATTTGTTCTCATTTTCTTCCTCTTTTATCCTTCAGTTGTTTCATAGAATGAACTTTGATATTACTAAAAATCTATTGTCACGACCAATACACCTTCCGATCATTGGCTTTTTTCGATTAAATTACTAAAATAAAAAAACTCGGAGAAATTTTCCTTGTTTAAATACGAGTACAGATATTGATTTCATAAAAATAACTGTTTATATATATTAAAATTTTGATCAAACAAATTTTACAGGAATTTATAACTTTAAATCATTGGAGAAGACTGAATTTTTATTAATTAAAATTAATGTATTCTCTCAATAATAACTTGGATTTATAATTAATGATTTACTTTGACTAAAGAATCACTTTCGGAGACGAGACTCAATAAGGAAAAGAGTCTTTATTAAGATAAAACAAACTTTTATGAAACACAAGACTTTACAATTTGAGCTTGTAGCCAAAAACAGTCATTATAATATGTAACGATGTCATTAGTCACAGTTTTTTTATGTTTGATATATGACTTCAGCCATCCAATACGGTTGTGCAATAGAGAACAAACTGTTTAAGTATTAAATAAACAAAAAATCTGATTCAATCAACCGTTTATTATTATGTCGTGTTTCTGTACAAATAATGCCACGTTCATCAATCAAAATGCACATACAACAGGTAGATCAATATAAGTCATTATCTGTAGAATTATGAGCGAGTAGTTATTTTATCCAAAGTCAAATGCGTTGTACCATTTTGTAATTGTATTTGTTATGATATGACCTGGT
Organism: Macrotrachela quadricornifera; assembly: GCA_022393335.1. NCBI lineage: Eukaryota > Metazoa > Rotifera > Eurotatoria > Philodinida > Philodinidae > Macrotrachela > Macrotrachela quadricornifera. Next base: position 1,582,355 of record JAJEKB010021384.1, read on the forward strand.
TTTGTTTTTTAAAGCATAAAGCTGTTCGTACATTTCGTCTATATACAGGAGATACAATCATATATACATAAAATATTTCCACATTCATTGAAAAAGTCACAATAACATCTGTTGTATCCTACAGAGTTTCTCGTGCTAATCTTAATTATGATTTGACTACAGATTGAGTAATTTGTGAATATATATTGTATATGAAATCAGGTAATGTAGGAATTAATGCGATTACATCATGTAAGTAGACTAAAAGTACCGAAAACACTTAATGAGAGAATATTTGTCATACTCAAATTAAAGAATTTTACAATAAACTATTGAACCGACTAAAATATTAACATCGGTAATACTAAGTATACACCGTGGAATTCGAGATGTCCATAATAATACTAGACAACAAAGAGCTTTAAGACGAATAAAGATAAGAATATTCAATAAATTGTCTATAGTCCCTACAAAAATCAGAACAAGCATCACATAACCATCGAAAAATTTCGAGATAGATTGAAGATGAAGAATTTCCTCAATGTTCACGTTATTTGACATCATTGAAGAATGATACTACGCAATGTAATTGAATAATATGACTGAATGTTATTATTTCATTCATATTTAATACTAGATCAAGTTAGACGAAAATCAACGTTATCTCAGCTGACAAATTAGCATGTCATATGAACTAATCGTCTTAAAATTCTGTAATTAATAACACTTAAATACAGTATCAGTGCAAAAAAACTGAACTTGAAAGAATAATAATAATATGATCTACTTTTTTTACACAAAAACATCATCACACAGATATATCTTTATAGACAAACTAATGATGGAAATAATGAATTTATATAAATTTTGGAAAGTCGACAAGGAACAGTATTGCGTTGTCTTTATTAAACGCGATAGAAAATTACTCTACATATTCAAAATTCGATAAAGTTTGCCAAGATTTTATATAATGACAAAAAACAGTATGAAAATTATCAGTTATACAATTAACAATCACTTTTTAAATAAGCGAAAGTTTAGCTTCTAAGAATTTCGATGCATTATTTACATTTTTTAAAAAATTCTCTAGAATATATGATGAAATTCTATATCTTAATATATTATCATTTTGCATTTTCTTTCCTTTTCTTGTTGCTATACTTATATCTATGTAAATATAGTGTATCTTTTGTATTTTCTTTATGATATATTAAGTAATTCAATATTTCACAATCTATTTTATGTATTAGCATCAGTTATTGAAATGATGATAGTACCATTATTAACCGATCAACAATGACATCATATAAAATACAATGATTATAGATATTGAAAAATAATTCACTACGTAGAAAAATGTCAAAAATATTTTATTATACTGTTATTTATCATTAACATGATTAATATTAAAAGAAGCGACTATTACATAAGCAACAAGCTCATTATTTGTCTTAGTTTCAATTACTCGAATAGTTCGTTTTGGATTATTTATTTATTCTTTACAAAATTTTCAGCAACATTAAGCTAATGATTCACCGTTAGTATTTATTGATATTGAAAAATTCTTATTCTATTCGATTAATGTGAAAAATCTAAAGATTAATGAAATTTCCTCATATTGATGATGAATAACAAGAAAAAAAACAATGTTACCGTTGAATTATAAAATGTAATACAAAGAAATTCGTGATTTGAAATACAATAAAGATATTATAATGTTTGTTATGATACAAAAATGAATATTTTCTCATAAAAACAGATGAAGTACCCATAAAAACTCTCTCCTTTATTCAACAATTTGTTTTTGTTTAATTCATATTCTTTGTTTACCTTTGATCAATTGGTTCTAATGAATTTATTTTTTATTAGGAACTCTACTGACCACTTATGTTTCGTCAATATACAAATTTATAATGAAATAACACAGAAAACTTACTCTAGAGAAAGGTCTTAAATGGTATGATTAACAATATGTTTCGTTTATATCACTATTCATCGTTTTGACAATCGTTAACATCTAGTTTTCAACAGTGCTCTTTAATTTAGATCTCTATCGTTATAAATGTCAGTCTAATCAAGACATACTGTAGCTGTACCATGACTATATTGTAAATAAGTATAATCTATTAATGAATTGATTACGTCTTTATTCTCATAAATATGATGGATTGTTTGAATAAATGAAGAAAAATGAGATTACAATTTTTCAAAAAATACATTGACATATCAAAGTAAACCATAGTAATGTAGAATTCCGAAAGAATCCTATTGATACATTCGTTTCATTTGAATTAGATGATTGATTAAAATACAGTTGATATTATTTGATAAAATTTATGTAAACCAATCAGACACATCATTGTTAACTGATTATATTTTGCACACGTAGATTAGCAGAGAATCAGCGAGTAGTTTTTCTTTTATCTTTTCTTTTATGTCTTTTGCTTTATTTTAATGACAGTATAATAGTACTTCAATGGCCAGGAATCACTGCTACACAATCATTCGAATAAAGTCAATGATATGACTCTTTCTTCTTTTCCTCTCTTGGGAGTACTGTATGCAATTTCAACGGAAAAATCTAATTAATGGCAATGCCAAAACAACACGAGCTCATCTAGCTTACACTCTAGTCGTTTCTGTATGTGTACATGTGGATTTGTCTGTGATCATGCATGACTAGGCGGCTGCCACTCTCACCATCAGAGATGGTTTTCTGGTCATGTGCATGTGAATATATAATAATATGTTTATTAGTTAATCGCAATTGATATTCTTCTTTTTCTTTTTATTCAGTGCAAATCATTTTCTAGCACACAAAGAGACAAGCATAATTCATTAATTTGTCATGTGTTCAATATTAAATTTTTGTACTCGATGATTATTGAGGTCGACGACATAGAGATTGCCATATCGATCGAATGATATTCCCATAGGAGTATCCAATTGATTCGACTGTTCTCCTTTACCATTTCCACCAGCAATTATACTTCCTTCTGTACTTCCTTTTGGCCAGCGCATTATTCGGTTATTAATTGAATCAGCCACATAAACGGTGCCCATTTTATCGACAAGAACTCCTGTAGGACCGTTCAAATGTTTAAGACTATCTCCCCATTTCTGACTACCAGCTACAACAGTGCCTTCTTTTGCACCTTCTTTCCATTTCATCACACGATTATATCCCGTATCAGATACATATACTGAATGATCTTGATCGATAAATAAGCATGCGGGACCATTAAATTGATCGAGATGATCTCCTCTTCCATTTCCACCTGCGACCACAATTCCTTTAGTATCACTATTATCAATTCTATATTGTCTCACTTTATCTTCTTCATAGTCACTAACATAGAGAAATCCATTGTCGTCAATTGTCAAACCTGTACAATAGATGTCTGAGATGATTGTTTCTCCACTAGTCGCACCATTTCGAGTAGGCCATCGAACTACTCTATTATTCCCTTCATCACAGATGATGAGACTATCTCTTTTTTTATCGACAATTACTTCCATTGGGCTTCTTAACTGATTAGCTGCATCTCCATATCCATTTCCACCAGCTACTACTTTCCCATTCATTGCACCATATTTCCATTCCACAATACGATTATTTGCCGAATCAACAACATAAATTGCTTGATCATCATCAATATATAGACCCCATGGTTCATTGAGTTGATTCGTTTTATTACCTTTTCCATTACCTCCAGCTACAGTGAGAGCATTTGGTGTCCATTTTGCATTCAACGGAATGTCAACAAGAAGTGCTCGTAGTGGTAGTACTGTAATAAGATAAAAGTATCATCGATTATATTGAAATGAATGAATTTCTCTAATTTTTTTTAAACAATATTGAACAAAGAGACAGAATCACATTGAACTAAAACATCATTTGAAAAACTTATTTTCGCTGAAAAAAGAATATTTTACAAAGAAGATGTCTCTTCATGTTATGAAAATCATTGAAAAATCGGCTATTAATCAAAGCAATTATCGTTCGATAAATCGCCGATTTTTAGCAGATTGGTTTTAGAGTTCGCGTGAGAAAATATCTTAGTTAGAGCTGTTTTCTTTGTTCACTAGTTGATGCGAAAGGACTCGCTGAGGTTGACATACCACGAATATTTGCATAAAATTGTATCCTATCAGTTCCGGTAAAAATCGAGTTTTCATTTCTCCACATTTGGAACTCAAAATGATTGGATGAAAACCTCATAACGTCTAAAAGATGCGTCGTGAAATTCTCTATAAACCCACAATTAAACTTATTTCTGCAGAAAGTAACGGAAAAAAATTAAACGAAGATTATCCAACACATAAAAGTCTCTAAGTTTCTAAACTGACATATATGTCATGAATGGCTACAGTTTGTGTCTCGTTTTTTTAATCATCTAGTACGTCTATGCTAAAAGCAAATTATCCCATAAGATGCAGCATGAAAAGTTAAATTAAAAACTTTGTGCGTTCTTTCTTTCTAAAATGAAGAAAATTTTGTCCGACCAATTTTCAATGCTGCAAAAGAAGATCATTTTGATTGGTCGCACGGGGTTTTGCTTATTGTAAAAATAAAAGGTGTAGATATATAAAATAAATTGTTTCTTATAAATTGTAGACCTTCTTACACTGCATCTTGTAGTATATTTTGCTTTCTTTTAATGAAACATAATAGGTAATAAATAAATGAAATAAGAAAAAATGAATTCGTAATACACCAAAACTGATCTCGTTTTGAGCGTCGGAAATTGATCGCATAGAATTTTGCCCATTTTGAAAACGAATACTGCATATATAAAATAAGGTTTTTAATTTAACTTTTAGAACTTTTCATGCTGCATCTTATGGGATAATTTGCTTTTAGCATAGACGTACTAGATGATTAAAAAAACGAGATACAAACTGCAGCCATTCATGACATATATGTTAGTTTAGAAACTTAGAGACTTTTATGTGTTGGATAATCTTCGTTTAATTTTTTTCCGTTACTTTCTGTAGAAATAAGTTTAATTATGGGTTTGTAGAGAATTTCATAATGCATCTTTTAGAAGAACAATCAATTCTAAAGATCAAAAAGAAAAAAAATCTAGTCATAATACTGAGAGGCCCATTTCATCTAGCACACCCGTTAAGTTACTGTATACCTCAATAGTCTTGCACCCCTTTTTTGTTTCGACTCGTATATTAAAAACCGTATAATATTAATTTAATTTGAATATATGCCTATATAGTGAACATCGAGTATTATACCTAGGTCGAACGATACGGTCAGCCATATGGCCATAAAAGTGGACGCAGAAATATGGACCGTATTGTTCGACCTGGGTATATATAAACATATTTGTTTTATGTGAAAAACTCCTGAATATAAAATACAATAAAAGGAAACAAACATCAATGCTAAGAAAAAATGATATAAAAAAAAAGCTATAAAATGATATTGCTGTTTTAAATTTCAATAGTTGAAGTAAGATGTAGGTAATTTAAAAGTTGAGTAATATTGTTTCTTTGATATTTTGAGATAAAATTGACAGAAATCCGCATTTTATATGTTTTCTACAAGACAAACTGATAATCTTTTTATATAAAAAAAAAGGATTTTTGTAAAATTTTACATATTTCTGGTAAGTTTTATTTCTAAAAAAGGCTTAAAAATTTTCTCTAGTATAGACAATTTTGTAAAGCTTGACGAACTCTATCGAAATATGTAAAATTATCAAAGAAATAATATTACTCGAGTTTTAAATTACCTGCACTTTACTTCAAATACTGAAATTTAAAACAACAATATCATTTTGTAATTTTCTATATCATTTCTTTCTTGGGAACATAGTTTGTTTGTTTTTACTACATTCTATATTTAAACGTTTTTCATGTTAAACAAATATATATCTATAGATAATACTCAAGCTCGAATATACAGGCATATAACCAAATTAAATCAATGTTGTGCAATTTTGATACATGAATCAAAACAAAAAAGACGATGCAAAGCTTTCAAAATGTAGATTATTTGAGATTTTATTTGAACTATGAATGAAACAAATTAATAACTGAATATATGTATAACGGAACGAAATTCAAACCTGTAATGCTAAAATAAAAAACCGATAAATGTTAAAAAAATAAAAAAAAAATAAAAATCAATGGAATTTACTTGATAAGAAAGAAAACGAAATAGGAGAATATAATTCTGGTCATGGCTTGTGCTGAAATGAAGCAGTGTCATGAATGCATCTTGTCTTTTATAATTGTGATACATAAGTGGTAATTTAAGCCTAATTGCTTAAAAAATGAAGAGCTTACACTCTAATACTTTGATAAATGGTAATTTAATATTGCTTTTATTGCTTCTGACCTTCTTAATCTATTCTGCAAAAAATATAATTCTCGTGAATTGAAAGAGCCGACCTAATATGTTATGCACATTTTAGTCAATATATAGGGTGTCCAGTGGGAGTCATCAAACAGACACTAAATTGGAAACAGCGAAATAAAAGCGAAAAAGGCTGATAGAAACCATTAGCTATATCAGAGTTTGGAGGAATGATAAAACTCATTGGTGATAAAAGTAAATTATATCTACAAAAAAACTTGGTCACCATCGTTCAACTAAGAATGACTGAAAACCCTCATAGATATACCATAACAAGGCTTTTTTTCTCGGTAAAAATCGCATTTTTGGCGAGTTACACACGCTCAGTGTAGGAAGAATAATTTTTAGACGATAAATCTTGAGCTATCAAATGATCACTTTGAAGTGAGAACTCATATGAAAAACATTTTTGTCTTGTGACGCACAAAATCTTCGATGACAGCTAACTATGTTAATTGGACGTTAATCCACTGAATATAGAGTACCCTTGTATCCCATAGTATCCTCTTTCTAAAGGTGGAAAGATCAGCTCGCTAGCTGCAGTCATTTAGAAAATATTCTTCACAGAGCTTCTCCATTTACTTTTGGCGTTAATAATACGAGAAAATAGAACGTGCGGTCAACTCACTAATATAATCTATTATGTCATGGACTCGTCTTCCATATACATCTAAATCTTTCTTTTTGCTATTCTTCTCTAGGATTGTGATGGCACTCTCATGATGCGAATACAGATGTACATGTAAGAGAATTAGTAAAAAATTAGACCGTAGATGAAGAAGTGATGACATCTATTATATGTAGAAAAAACGTGCGTAGCTTTTTCTTTTTTCTTTTCTATATTATTATATACGTGTACGTGTACACGTATAGAAAAAGAAAAGAGTGCCAACATGTCAATTTCTCTATGATTCATTATTTGCTCGTAATAAACAACTATTTTCTGTGTCTTTTATTTGGTAACAATATTATCGCGACTAATCCTTTTCATTTCAAAAAATTTATAAATTTATAAATTTCTGATTTTTCTTTTTGATACAGAAAACGTAAGTAATTGTTTTATTTTTTGACGTAGTTTGACACATATGAAATTTTTTTCGCTGTCCTTTTTTTCTGAGGGTGTAAATATATAAAAGGCCATAGAAAAGAAAAATGCTTTTAATACATTAGAGCTTAAGGGGGGCCCCCCCCTCACCACCGAACTTTGTTATTTCTCATCCGATTTCAACGAAAATTTCAGAGAATGTTAGTCTTGGCTAGAGGAGACTGTGGTTAAAATATCTCCTCAAATCTCTGAGAAACGAATGAGTTACAGTCAATTTATTGGTCAAAAGTACCCTCCACGCGGGCAAGGTTTTCGATATAAAAATATTAGCTAATCATGTCGGGGTGGTTTTTAAATTGTAGAGTGGCCTTAGGGCCAGATCCTCACGATCTCTGATTTTCGAATTTCCCTTTGTTTGATTTTTAAAAACACTTTGTCGCAAAATGTTCAAATTCAAAGCGCTCATCAAAATGATATATCTAAGTTTTTTATTTCAGCAAAAGAGAAATTCAAAAATCGGAGAACGTGAGGATCTAGCCCTAACTGTCCTCTATTCAACAAAAAAAAATTATCCTTTCTTTATTGAGTCGTTATTGAGAAATCCTTGCCCGCGTAAACGGTATGGTCGAAAAAATTGATTTTGAGAAAAACGGAAAAGAAGTTTTAGAAATGGATTTTTACAGCCAAATCCCGAAAAGCATGTTTACATGGTATATTTTCAATATATGTCAATGGACTTTTTGAAAGCGCGTAACAAGCGAATAAGCTAACGCCATCTATCATACTTGATATAAAAAAATGTTATATGCAATGCGGTTATATGGAACAACAAGCAGTTTTTCAAAACGTGAGAACCATAAAAATTTCTAGGAAAACAGAGTAGTAGGGTAGAAATTTTTTTTGATAAGTCTTTTGAAACCTAGCCATTTTTCGAAAAACCATACATATTCTGAAAGAGGAAATTTCGGCGCATCTTCCTAAACTAAAAATTCAATATTGAGTTATTTTCGAAAAAAACATTTTTCTGAGGGGGGGGCCCCCCTTAAGTGTATAGTTTATCTTCTTTATTGCATATATGACAGGATGCATACATGTTCGGCCTACAGCGTACCTAAACAAAAAATTGTCATTAAACGAATTGAAAGAGGCGCATCCTTTCATTTCTAAATGTTCTCATATTTACATGCAGATTTCTAAATGCGACATTAAGAAGAAGAACACAAGATACTAAAGGATAAGATTCTATTTGATAACAAATATAACTAGAGATAAAGCATTAAAAATGAAATTTTTTTAAAATGAATTAATACTGTTTAGATCATCTTTTCTTTACATCTATTTGTTTCCATCAATCAATTATGAGTCAGTCAGTTGCATCGTCAACCTCTAACGATCTTCAAATTCCTAATGAAAAGTACGTAACACTTTCCGATGGTCGTCAATTAGCATATGCCGAAGAAGGTGATATAAATAGTAATAAAATAATTATCTTCTTTCATGGAGTATTTGGTGTTGGAGATTGTTCAATTGAGACGAAGGTTTATCAAGAAATTGGATATCATTTTATTGCTCCTACACTTCCTGGTTGGGGTAATAGTTCACCATGGCCAGAAAATCAACCAATTTTAAATTATCCTAATGATATTCATCAACTATTATTATCTATGAAGAAAAATGATAATAAAAATCTTGAAATTACCTTTGGAGGTGGCAGTTATGGAACTGTTTTTGCTCAACTATGTTTTGGTGCATCTCCTGATATAATGCCTGAAGTTACCAATGTAAAATCATTAATTCTTTGCTCTAGTTTTTCTCCATTTAAATATCATAAAGAATATACAACTGGAATGAGTTGGTTAAATTATTTTGCTGTTGGTATGCCAGCTATTTATTTTCCTTCTATTCGAAGATTAATGGGATCATTTATCGAAAAAAAAGTTCGTAATATTGATGAAGCGAAGATTTTTTTGCGACAAAATATATTTGATCAAATGAGTGATGAAGAAAAAGCTAAATTACATAAATTCGAAGAAGAGAGAAATCAACCATCCGGATCGGTTCTTGAAAATATGGCAAGAAATATGTGTTTAAGTATGTCAAAGACAATGGATGGATTCAATAAGGTTGCACATATTTTACATTCGGATTGGGGTTTTGATCCAAAAAATCTTCCATCATCACCAAAACGAAAAGTATTAGTTATAGCTGGAAAAGGAGATAAAATAGCTCATATGGAAATGTCAACATATTTAGTCGAAAGTTATCCAAATGCAGAACTTAAAATACTTGGTGGAGGTCATTTAGCAGCACTTTTTGAAATTAACGAAATTATAAAAAATTGGTTGACAAATCTTGATGAAGAATTAGATGAATAAACTTTATGATCATAAATTATAAACTATTTTCTTGATTTGTTTTTTATTTTCTAATCTTTGTTTGTTTGTGTCAGGGTGAAACAACGAAAAGTGTTAGATATCCTATCTACTCACTATTTCATGACCAATCAGATATCGAGGGTCATAAAACTGACCACCGATATCTGCGAGCTACTTACCTGAGTATTTTAAATGACTTGTATCTTTTTAACAGTCAGTATTGTGTTATATATTTGTTAAATCTCTTTATACGACTAGATACAAATTCTGTTATCGAATAATCTCACCTTTACTAAATGAGTCTATCAAAGTAGTCTGATTGTTTGTAAGGTATTGGAGAAGAAGAGAAGCAGATTTTCTACTGATTTGACAGGAATGGTTGAGAATCACTCGAGAGTTAAGCGAGTGGCACCAAGAAGTATTTTGTATTATTTTCAGTTTATATATGATTAATAGTGAATGTGATAGATTCAACACTCACATTTATATAATTCTTTGTTGAATGAAATGTTCATCTATGTTTTTAACTTATTCCGACGTTACGACATTTACATTTGTTTAAATAGCAAAATTTGCTATTTAATTTCGAATAGAATGACATTTGGGATGAAATATGTTTATTCTTGACTTTTGATAATTCCAGTGGTAATTAATACATATGTATAGAGTCCACCAACAGAAGTATTAGAAATGATAATTAGTATGACTTGTAGAAGAACCATTTTCACTAAATGTCGATTAGCAGGAACTGTTGTTTGACGAATACTACGATACGTTAAATATCCAATTCTGGCTATTATTGCCATTGGAATAACATTAACATTAAGAATGGAAAATATTCCAGCATAAAGAGAAGTTCCACGACTACTGACAACTAGGAAATAATCATGTTAAAATAAACAATAAGTAAATGAAGGAGCCAAAGAAGGATAATGATAAATATAATTTTATATGCTCGTTGAGTAATACTAATCTGTTGTATTGATGAATTAGAAAATGTGACAAGATAATTGATCTATTGTAGCTAAATATGCAGAAGCAACTGCTATTATATTTAATGCAATAAGTAAAGCCTGTCTTAATCTATACTAGACCAATGATATACGAGTTAAATCAAATTCAGAACAAAAAGTAATTACACGAGGTAAAGGATTAATTATTAAAAATACAATTTTAGCCATTGATTCAACTAGAAAATAGAATATAATAGGTGTAATACAATAAGAAAGAACACTTGAAAATATATAAATATTCATTCCATTACTAAAAATCCCAATAATAAACAAAAATAAACCATCAATTTTTGACTACCATGTACCAATGATATAGTGTATTTATGGTAAATAAAATCTTCTTTTCTATGATACTCAAACTAATAAATACGTTTGACATTTATATCTTTCTGGTCTAGGCCCATCTTTGCAACGAATTACTCCATCTAACAAATTAAAAGATAATTTTTTCACTATTCATCATTTAGTACTACTTTCTAATTTTATCTGTTAATGAAATGTAATTCCACTGAAAAAAAAACTCTTCTCTCGGATTTTTGTGCGAGAAATTCAAAATGGTGATGAATTAAAATCTTGTAAAGATAATCTTACAAAATCATTTTACTTTATATTTTTCATTCTGTTTGATTTCAGTAAAAAAAAGCTTGTTAGCTTAGCCTCTTTGGCGCTAAAATGTGGAACACTTATAAACTTTACTCCCGAAAAATTTTTTACATGTGTACTTCGCTGGTATCAAAAATATAACTCGATACGTATAATCTGCTATGTGATATTGCACATATGCTTAAATATAGGAAGAAATGGTTTTTCTTTCAAACGGAATTCACTTCAGAAGCAGAAATGGAAAGAAAAAAAATATGGCACATATAACTGAATTTATACAGAAAAGTATTTTTTTTCCACGAGAAATGATTCTTCTTTCAAAATGAAATGATTAGAACATGTCACGATGCCCACAAAATAATTAGCATCGTTCAAGAAATAGGACTAGTTTGATATTTCACTACAAGTAAATAAATTTTGTGTTTCTTCTTAATAAGACTCAAGCGCGTCAACATTACTCTGGGATCACGAAATCGACTAGAACTTGTCAGTTTTAACAGACTTTAAAATATTCAGTAATTTTTGTCTACATCTATCTTGCCATTATACAGTGAGTAAACTAGCGGTATACTTTTTCAGTTCTACGAGCGGTTAATTGTCGATTTTTAAGCAGTTCGTAGTATATGGATTGTCTGTATTTATTTATTGTATGACAAAGACTTTATCAAAAAATTATTCATCCTTATCTAAAATGCATTATCATATGACAAAAGAAAATTTGAGTATTAAAACAAGGTTGACTATGAGAAATTTAGTTAAAACAGAATCAAAATGGAGAAAATATTTTTTTTATTCATCATTTTTACTTTGTTTCTAAGCTCTTGTTTGAGTCATCGAACATCATCGTTAGATGAAGGATGGAAATTATTTAAAAATCTACATAAAAAAGAATATAATTCAATTGATGAAGAACAACTTCGGTATGAATAATAAGGCATTTGAATGAGTGATATGAATTATTTTTCTCTTTAGACGAAATATTTGGGAAGAAAATGTTCAAATGATTCAAAAACATAATTTCGAAGCTGATTTAGGTCTTCATACATTTACAATGAAAGTTAATCAATTTGCTGATCTTGTTCGTCTTCATCAATTCTTTTAAATTTAAAATTTATCTTCTTTGAATCATTTTAGACAAACAATGAATTTGTTAAACAAATGAATCAATTAAAAATCAATCCTGAAAAGAAACTAAATCAAAAATTTCATATTCCATCAAATACAAAACGTCCAGCATCTGTTGGTAAAAAAAGTTACATTTTCATCGAAATGAACATATCATTCATATGATTATTTAGATTGGCGTACAAACGGATATGTTACACCTGTAAAAAATCAAGAACATTGTGGATCATGTTGGGCTTTCTCTGTTACTGGTACTCTTGAAGGACAACTTGCAAAGAAAACGAAGAAACTTGTTGTTTTATCTGAACAACAACTAGTTGATTGTTCAACAAATTATGGAAATTTTGGTTGTAATGGAGGTTACATGGATAATGCATATAAATATCTTATCGATAATCATGGAATTGATACAAATGATAGTTATCCTTATGAAGGTGTCCTTGGAAAATGTCGATTTAATTCTAAAACTGTTGCAACAGATGTTATGGTAAGTTGAGTTTTTAGTTAAATTTAAATTAAAATCTTCGGATTTCTTTTGAAGAGTTATGTTGATATTAAACCTGGATCAGAAGATGATCTTCAAGATGCTCTTGCAACAATTGGTCCAATAGCTGTTGCAATGGATGCAAGTCAATATTCATTTCAATTTTATTCATCAGGTGTTTACTCTGATCCAGCTTGTTCATCAACACTAATAGATTTTTCACTTTTGGCTGTTGGATATAGTACAACGGTAGATAATCAAGATTATTATATTTTAAAAAATCAACATGCAACACAATGGGGAATGGGTGGTTATGCTTGGCTGGCAAGAAATAAAAATAATACATGTGGTATTGCAACATTGTCTAGTTATGCATTGATTTAAATTAGAACATAAACTATTGTTTCATTTTCTATCTTATATTCTATTAAAATCCAAGACATAAACAAAATACAAATACTTTGCATGAATATCTCCTATATATATTCTATTGTTAAACTTTTAGGAGCCACAACATTTCCGTGCATATAGACAATAAATTTAAATTCTTACATATCGATAGAGAATCTTTTTAGTAATAGTTCTATGGATACAGATAGATGGTTCCATGGGAAGTTGCCAGTCAATCGGGTGATCTTGTCCAAATCTAATGAAACTTTTTAAACTTGATTGTATTTTCATTGAGATATACGCGAAATACTCTTACCGCATTTTTGTCATTTTTGCATTTTTTTTTTCAAAAAATAAAGTCGGAGTAGTATCGAAAAAATGATGATATATTATCATTTTTCGCTCAGATCATTGAACCAATGGCATATTCAGATTCCTCGTGAAAAACTGCGTTAGTTCTGTAGACATTAATAGAATTTTGAAACTTTTTTTAGGATCCTTTTTTTCCCTATATGAAGTAATGTTTAATGAATGTGTTTGAAAAATTTGATCAGAAAAGTGGTAAAAAAACGCGGATGCTACTATTGGTAATTGAATAGTGCAATACGTGCTCTACAACATGTACCAGTTTGTTTTTTCCCCAACTACCATTTTGAAAGTGGCGAACGTCAACAATAATTTATATTATTGTTATTTAATGAAGTTCGATGCATATAGTTATCCGATCTAATAGAATTATATCGGAAATCTGTTCAAAATTCACCACCAACATGAAAACTTTGTAAAAGTTGTTACGTCGATGATTTCTATACTAGATTATGTAGCATTGGGCTTTACTTGCATCATCGATTTCATGTTCCTACGATCGAAGAAAAATTCAAGAAATGTCGATTAAAACGCATGAAAAATATCCAAATATATGAACGGGCAGTCATCGAATGTGCCGTACAATATAAATACTTATTCAACACACTATATGACCATTATCGCGTCTCAGCACATATACCCTACATGCCACCAGGTCGATCGAACAAAAGAATCACTTCGCTTTTGATCATCTTTGTGAATTTGTCCTTCATTAAATCATTTTTTATTGCTTGATGATTCCAGTGACTCCGTATACAGTTTCTAGAATCTGCTGGCTCTGTTTGTGCTAAGACGATCAGCGTCACTCGGGAAATCGGATCCAATAATGCATCTGTAAGAGGTCATGAGTATATAGCTTGTTTGATTTATTAGAAAAATCGATAACAATGTAATTTCAATCGTTCATCCTAAAACCTTAGATACTTACCGTTTTTAGTATATTTCATATTGTGTTTTTAGAGATGAAGACTGTACGCTAGAGGCATCTATAATAGGATGCGTTCCCCATAAAAGAGACATGCTAATGGTCATTAACAATAAATTGTTGTTTTTCTTTTATTATTTTTATAATATTTTGACTGTTTTTGAAATAAAAATTGGGGACTATTTTAATTGCATCTTATAAAATATTATATCAAGTATATGTGTTTTTGAAATAGAATGTGTAACATAATTTTCGACAATATTAGCTAATTGTTGCTTGCTAGTTGTAATGATTAATACATTATATTTTTATGTTATAGCAATTATGCCCTTTTCGTTTGAATTTGTACGCGAATGTAATAATATTTATTCATAAATATACATATTTCTTTAGAAATAATTAGTTATAATATAATCATAAATTGCCTCCAAAGGCATTACGCGGCATTTCAACAATGGAAGTACTCCAATCGATAATTGCGCTTCAATTAAATACATTTATTTTTATCTGAATGTGTTACAAAATTCATTTAAGAACAGAACTCATATGGTTTAAAGTGTTTTTTTTATTCAACGTATCTTATAGTATAATTTCGATTTAGGCTTATGATTTATTAATTAGCAAAGACTAGATGATGGAATTTGATATTTTGGTGACAACAGCTTACTATGACAACATGCTACAGAGTTTTGTATAATAAAATAAATCATATGAATCGATATAATCTTTCATATGACATACCATAAAATACAGTCATATTTGGTGTTATTGAGTTATTAATGAATAAAATGACAATTGAACATCTTTCTTCTTCGAATCGTAATAGCTTGTAAGGACAGCATAATACAAAATTCATACAATGGAATAAATTGAATAGATCGAAATACTCTTTCATTTGATGTATCATACAATACAGTCACACTTGAGACTAACGAGCTATTAATTAACGAAACGAATATTGAATGTCTTTGAGTCTTGCACTACTACAGCTTGTAAAAAGAGAATAATACAAAGTTGATGCAAGAGAATAAAATGTGCATATTGAAGTGTTTATTCAATTCACGTGTCATACACAAATGAAATAAAATATAAAAATTGCATATAGTTGTTTTTTTTTAATGAATTTGATATCATCCAATCTAGTATTGCATAGAGTCGTTTTTAGATTTTCGAAATTCAAATTTCTACAATCTAACCTACTTCGCACTTTATTTATCTAAAGATTGATCATCTTTCATTCGAAAAAGGTGAGTTTTTTGTCTATATATTCGACTGTTCTCACTCATATTGCACCCTCAAAGATTTTTTTAAAACAGAGCTAAAGCCGAAGAGAATGATTTTGAAAGCATTTTGTCATACATATTTATCTATAAATATATACAAGCATGGAAAAAGGAGTGACTCTTCAAATAAATCTTCCGGTTAGATTCTCTGCTGATTTGTACTTGATATTGAACTGTTGAGTTAGAAAATAAATACAAATCTAAATAAAATTTAGGATATGGCGTCACATAATAAATCACACATGCATGATACAATAACTGGGTCAAATGAAACGGTTGTCTTCAATAGAAGACAATTTCTTTTTTGATTTACCACTTTTCGTCCTTTCGCTTCTGTTTTATCTCGATAATAGTTCAATCATTCCAATGCCTTTATTATCAGCCACAGAACCAATTTTAGCAACAGGTACAGTCAATTGTATGGAGAGTAGCACTGATGATCCTAATTTAAATTGTAAGTGTAAGAAACGAGAATACTAATATGAACTATTCGGAGCATAGAATAGATTATCTTCTCTCAAGAATACTTTTTAACACATCTTTTTCATTCTAAAAGACCTTAAAATCTTCATTTGAGTAAATGATGAAACTAAGAGATACTCGAAAAATTCGCACGGGACCAATGCTAGTAGAAGAATTTAAAAAAAATGCACAATCATGTTTTCATCGCTCAGATTCTTTGAAATATACTCAATTCTATTTTCTCTTTGTTTTCTTCCAAAGCAGTTGAACAAGCTGGTGATGATAATATGATGGATATAGACTGGAATAACATCGATATTAATATTCATAAAGTAGATAATGATTCTAATACTTCTCCTAATTTTAGCTTTGTTTAGGGTTCTACACGAGTATCATGACGTTATCTATCTTTATTCATCTAATTCTTCGCTATCATCTATGCCGGTGACAAAAAGAATTGTTCAATGAAAAACACGTGAGGAAGAACAAAAATATAAATACAAAAATAATGCAGATGGAACATGAATGGCATCATCGAGAGCAAATGATTAGTTTGGATATGAATGCAGGTGTCTTCCGTGCTATCACTTATAAAGCAATAAACAGATGTTTTAAAGTAGAAGTACAACATTTATCGAAAGATGAAATTCCAAAATCATCTTGACCATTGAATGATCTTCCAAAAATTACAAAAAAAAAAGATTCACAATTTACAGCACAGAAACATCAAATACAGGCTAAAGTACGGTTAATTCCTTACTATCAGATGAAATATGTCCTCTAAATTCATTTTTTGACAACAACAACTATAGTAGGAACAATACCAGGTTATGCTTCATCAATAAGTTTCGAAGTTCGTGATTCAAAAGCAATTCCTCCAAACATGAATAGTATTCAGTTGAATTTTATCAGAAAAGAATTCATTGAGAGAATTGCAAGTGATATAATGAAGATCAAAGATATGAATTCACCTTTGGATTTAACCGGTGATGAAAAAGCTGTAAAACATTGGATTATAGAGAGATGCCATAATTGTATTGATCAACACAAATCGAATATTATTGATTCAAATGCAAACGAATAAGTTTTAATTTTCAATTCATAGACACTCATTATTATCGAGCAATATATATCTATAAAGATTAATTGTATTTGAGAAAAAACTGTTTTTACAAAATAAACAGATATGATAAAGTTTACTTGCCATTTTTCATTTATTTTACCTTCACATATCATTTTATTGTTTCATCATAGGTCCTTTCTATCCTGAATACAAATATTATCAATTAGTATCTATTATCGACACATACATAAGCTGAATACTATTTTTAAACAGAAAAATCTGTCTAAGTTTCATTTGCTCGAAAAACTAAGTGTCTCTTTCTTTTCATCTTTTTTCCTTTTAAAATATCATAGATTTTTTCGCATACATATATACATATATTATGTAACACAGATAAGCTTCAGACTTCTATTTATAGAATTGATAAAAAATTACTTTAGAGAATATCTTCACATCTCTTTTTTCCATCGTTACAGACTTGCTGTTCAATATCTTTTGCACAAACGTAAACAAATATCATAAGATATAAAAGTTTTCTCATAGAAAATTGTATTGCACCTCCTACTTTAGAAATAATCACGCAATTAATAATAATCTTTATACTTTCATAAATAAGTACAGCTATCTAATAATTTTATTTTTTCTTTCTATGATACTAAAGGATTTTAATCTTTTGATCAGATTAGTGCCATTTTATTTATGCAAAATTAATGTTGTCCTCATATAAGTCTTTTAAATACCGATGAAATCAAGATACCAATAGTTTATTTTATATTTTTATTATTGAACGAATTATCTATATTATACTCTCTATAAAAAAAAGAAGTTTTCCAGGATCTTTTTGTGGATTCTTCCATCAGGTAAAATTTAGAACCCTGGAAAAGATTTTTGAATGCTAGTGGGCTCTGTAAAAAACTATGGAAACTATTTATACTATTTTATCAAAAATGGTTCAGTTTAAAAGAGGTTTTATAAAAAAAACTAATAAAACTTTTTATAATTTTTTATTAGAAAAAGTTCAATCTAATACAGTAGGTGCCATATTCAAATCGTTTTACCATAATATCTTTATTACTCTCCAGCAAGAAGATCTGTTCCTTAGAAGAAGTTCAATCTTTAAAAATGATGTTGTCTTACAGGAAAAAAAACGACTTTTGACAAGTTTGAAGGAGTTTCCCAATCACCCTAAACCTAAAACAGAGAGTATTCATTTACGGTATCTCGAACAAATTTCATCATTAATAACATCAGTGAGCAACGTGGAGAAATACCATTGCTTACTTCATAGCATTCTCACATAATCTGTTTGAAATAAATATTTCGACTGCTATCCATAGAAACGAAAAACCTTCTTTAAAATCTTTCGATCATTCGACCAGATTGCACACCTATACAATACTCTAAAACATCCGATGATTCCTTCAACTAGGATTGACATCAAGAGAAGGGATGACATATACTCACTCATCGTTATCCTCATCTTATTTATGATCTCTCCTGATCATTAAAATAGAATCTAAGTTACTATAAATCAAACCGTTTGATGAGATCCTTGAGCAAGATTGAAATCGCGATCACCATATACTTTTCTTTAACTGATCTCTCAAGATTTTCAAGTTCACTAGGTGATAAGCGATGAATATCAGATACATCAAAAGATTGATTTTGTATAATGTCTGCTGGTGCTGTTGTCATGTTTGGATATGCCGATGAAAGATACTTAGGTGTACGTATTTGAAATCGTGATATCGAATAGATAATTGTACTTGTCTTAAATTCATTCTGATAACATCCAACATATTAATCTAGTTGTTGAAACCAAAATGATTCGAGTATGAGTGGAATTTCTCCGATAAAATTCCATTGAACAATTCATAATTTAAAAAGAAAATGTTCCCATCGTTTATCATCAATTAAATCGAATGAACCATTTACTCGACAAGTTAAATTTGTTAGTTAAAATAATTTGATTAAACATTGTTCAAGCGATGAAAATGGGACTTAAATATCTAAAAAGAAAACCAATGAAATCAACAAAACAAGCTTTGATTCATTTTGTATACCTTAATAAAAATGTAACATAAGATGATTAAGAGAGACACTATCCTAATACTATTCCACACAATTAACACGTGTGTCACATGTCTATCTTATCTGTTCTTTCTCCAGTTAGGTTTGGTTTTTTTATTTGACGAAATTTTCGAAGAAAGACTATCAATCTCTGATATAAAACTTCCTTTTCAGACTTGCCAAATATTTTCAATCGAAATTCAATCAAATTTTGAACGTTTATACTTTAATTCGATTGATCAAGAGCTAATACAAACACATTCAACTGATTTGCTAATCAAAAGATCGAATATGTTTTCGAGTTATATACCAAAAATAAACTAACAGTATGATCGTAAATACAGATTAACTCATTTAAAACTTAGAAAATGATAAATTCAATGCTAGAATATTGATTTGAAAATCAAATGTAATATTATTCGGAATGAGATAGAACAAGAAGAAAAATATATGATAAAAATCGATGCATTAATATATAAATATTTCAAATATTCTGTGATATTTTTTATTAAACGTTTTATTTTCAACCAAAAAAAAGATTAAGTACATGAAGAAAACAAGCCAAGTGTCATATATATATATGTTTTATTCAGAGAATAGATACAAAAAAATGTTTTTACACTGAACACGGAGTTGTTCTCCAAGGATTTAAAGGTCCAAGCAAACGTGGATCATCGGTATTTTTTGGATAAAAAATTTGATAAACATTAATTTGCAGTATATTTTGCATATAAGCTGAATCCAATGGTGGCATTAGTGCTGTAGGTTTTGCAAGAGTTTCAGTTAACATCGGGTCAGTATATTTCCAATTACTATAAACAATACTGTTAACATCATTTTGAATAAATGGTTCTGCTGTTTCAGCATTTAATCCATTTTCAACATTGATAACACGAAAAGCTCTCATCATATCATCATCTTCATGAATAAGATTATGACAATGAAACATATAATCACCTTTATGTGGACCAAATCTAATAATCACCCAAAGTGTTTGACTTGGACCAAGATAGAGAATATCTTTTGGTGCTAATATTTCATATGCATGTAATCCATCATCACGATCACGTAGTAGAATATAAAAATCAACTAGATGTACATGTACAGGATGAAACCAACCACCACCTGTCTCAAATTTCCAAAGTTCCCAAGTATTTTGTCCAATATCTCCTGCAGCAATTCTCACTGAATCCCAAGTTTCACCATTAATTACCCATTGATCACCTCTTCGTTCAAATTTCATTACTCGATGAGGTTCATCCCTTTCGATCAATTTAGTTGCGTCAGCAATATTCTGATCAGTTAAGGCTCGTTCAATTGGTTGTTGAGATATTGGACTGCCTAGATTTTCATCAAATACTGCTGCAGAATTGGGAATTGTTGATGATACTTCAATTTTAGCAAGATAATGACTATAACAAAAATAATCAACATCTTTCATAAAATCTTCATCTTGACCATTCCATAAATATAAAGTTTGACCTGCGTAATTTCTAAAATCACAAACAATTTCATATCGTTCAGCAACACCAATTAATAATCCATTTAAAGGAAATGTGATCGGTTGTCGCAGATATCCTGCATCACTTGCAATAACTTTACATATTAGATGTGCTATATCTTGAAAAAGAGCATTTTTTATTTGGATTAAATATGGACGAGATACTGATGCAACTAAAAATCTTAAACGATACCATTTTGGTTCAATTCGCATTATAGGATATGGTATTCCAGAGAGTAAATTTATATCACCATAAAAACTTTTTTCATCAGTACCATTTATGTCAAGTACCAATTGACAATTTAAATCAATAACTTTATCTTGTACAATTAAATGTAATTCTTCAATATCATCTAAATTCCATGGTTCACCACAACCACCATCTTTCTTCTTCGAACTAACGATATACAAACCAGCAAGACCATGATAAGCATTAAAAGCTGTAATATGAACTGCATGATCATGATACCAGTCCGTTGCTGGACGATTATCTGGATAAATATATTCTTTTGTTTCACCCAAACATGTTTCATCCTCAGCCCATCCATCATAAGGTGGAGCACTTGCTGAACCATGATGATGTACACTAAATGGTGTTCCTTGTCGACTTCCAGTACAAGGTTCATGATTTCCTTTAAAAATATTCCCAAGTTTATTATTAAATCTTACAATAGTTTCAACTCCAGTTGCAACATGAAATGTTGGTCCTGGTACTTGACCATTATAAGTCTTAAATGCTGTTTGTGGTTTTGATGCACATTCAGGTATAAGTTGCTCAAATACTGATAGTCTTACATCAATAACATCAACTATATAAGAACGTATGCAATGTCCATCGTCACGACATTCTTCTGATAATGGATTAATAATTGTTGGATTTTTGAAAACATTTTGAAATGGTCTCAAAGTGAATGGTGTTCCTGAAAAATAATTGACATTGTAATGTGAGATATCTTTGAACAGAATTCGAATTTTTCTCAAACTGATTCATTGAATCATCAAATTCATTAGAATGGTAATATCTCAAATCAAACAAAATGAATTTACTTACGAGCTTTAGCATCTGATTCACATTTGACTGGGTTCGGTATAGGTTCATCAATTTTTGTTGTAGTTACATCAGGTGGTAATGCTTTCGTCGTTGTTGTTGTTGTTGTTGTTTGTCCTAAAGAGAAAAATATTATAAGAACTTTTTCAGCATCTTTTTATCAAAGAAAACCATCATATATTTTATTCGAAAAATGAAATAATAGAAAAGATAAATACGTAAAGTATTAATAGTTATGAATAAAAAGTCGAGAAATATATCTACTTATATAGTTGATCAATTAATCTTAGTTATATGTTCTCTGCTTTCCTCATCGAATATATTATTTATACTCATATTTGTATTCTGACAAAATATACATTACTCATACCATTATTTGGTTGTCCATTATTGTTATTTGGTCGGTTTTGAGGTAGATAATAGTTTGGTTTTCTTTCTCGTCTATCGTTATAAATGTTTTTTTCTGTTTTCCGTGAATATTCATTATTCGATCGTTCATCATAATCTTTAGCATTTGAAAATGAACCAAAATTGCTACGAATTCTATCATTAAATCCACCTGTTCGAGGATTAATTCCTGGAATACCATCACCAAATACTAATAAACATAAACAACAAAATATATTATACAATAGATAAAGAGAATGGAAACGTACAAGGTCGTGATTGATAAAATCGATGCATATCGATATTTACATTTAATAACACTCCACTACTAACTAAACTAGCATAACCAGAAAAAATAAGTTGACCAAGTGAAAATATTCGACCATGTTTGTTGATTAATGCTGGAACAATGTAAACTAAAACAATGAATAAATTGTTAATTTCTATAAACAACAATGATTATTTATTACCGTATTTTTGAGAATAAATCATTGTTTGTTTAGTTAATCGATCAACAAATATAGGAGTTGATGGGATAAAATTGAGAAATGGACCACGAAATGCTGTCAAATAGAAAGAATTAAATTATTTCAATGAAATGAAAAATTAAAGAAAACAAACGATTGTGATGACGAGCATATCGAGCTACAGGAATTCGAAATCGTCTATATGATGAGTCATCATCATCGTTTACATAAATATTCATACGACCAAGACTATATGGTGGTCGACGTCTCTATGAAATGAACAAAAAAAAACGATTGAACTATAAATATATCAATGATTTACTTCATGTCCTTTATATGATCGTAGTTGAGGAAGACGTTGATCAATATTATTATCATCATCATCGAGTGAATTCAATTCGGGTATTTCTTCTTTCTTCAAATCATCGAAAATCATTGTATCATCTATTGAAATATATAAAATCATTAGTTAGTTACAGATTATGATGAAAGTGTATTAACAATGAGACTCAATATCGATAATCTCTGATTCAAAAAATATTAAAGAATTTCATTAATCTTACTCAGGTCAGTTTTTACAGAAGTTTTTTTAGTCCACGATGTATGTGAAGAAATGAAGAACGCCATTGAACCAACCATAATGAAAACAAGTACTAAAACTGTACTGATAATTTTTATTTTATTCTTTGAGAAAGTGGTTGACCAGCATGATCTAAACAATGAAGATATCAAAATATATTTAACTTCATTAATTCAATGTCTAAAATATTCACTGTTTGTATAATTGATGTTTTTTCAGATTTTTCTTTAAATTAATTTCTTCTTGTTCTTCACCCGCATTCACCTCACTATAGTTAATTTTGGCGATTGATTGTGACATTCAATACGAGTAAATGTCTAAAAAAAAAGGAAGGTCTTATATTGAAAAATATATGTATATTTATTTGGGCGTCCAAGTAATTCAATTTCAGCAACAATGTTTCTAGTATTTTTTCGAATGGAAGAGGAGCACCTTTATATATTTAAATTTCATTAAAAGATACCTTTTATCTACCGTATAAACTCTTAGGTTTCATGTAAATAATAGTGAAAGTTTGTTAGGTTACTCTATTGAGATTAAAGGTCAAATAACAGTAAAAACTCGGCATGCAACGAGTCCGGAGTATTCGGACTGGATGCATGCCTACTAAAGACTATAACATGAGAGCACTCATAGGTGTCCGTCATATCTACTTGCGATGGTATCATATGGGAGGAATATAATGAGCACTTTACGTTGTATATTTAAAAATGCATTACTATTCTTTCAACAAAGGTGAAAGCAAATTATTAGATTAGTGTTACTTGCTGTTTATTTTTACCTTATGAATTCTTCTATAATAATTTAGTTTTCACTGCAAGCGTATATATAATGTTCTGATAATCTTTTTCTCTTTCTCATTATCATTTTATCTATTATTTCGAGTATATATTTCTGCTAGCATCATCTGATTTGTCTGCCCGAATCATATGACATATGTACTTTACAAAATGTTCTTTTTACCTGAATACCTTTGATAAAAAAAAAAGATTCTGAATATTGTATCCATAGGAAAATGTCCTTTATTCATAGCTTAAAAGATTTCATATAAAATATACTGAAAAACTAACTGACGCTATTATTCAAAGATACAAGTGTAGCGATAAAGTTACAAGAATAGAGACTTTAGTTATTCACTGATATACTGAATGAACTAAGAGAATAAATCTAAGATTGTTACATAGTCCTATCTATACGAACTTGATAATTAAAAAACAATTTAAAATATTATCGAATGATTCTGTTATAATGGATGAGATGTCAATATTGTTGTCATCTTCAGCAACAGCTGAATTGCTGATTAATAAAATAACGTCGAATAAGCAAAATCGATCTTAATATTTTATAGTTATTATTATTCAAAAGGAAATATTACAATAAAATCAAGAGAATCAACAAACACTATAATTGATTAATATTTCTTTTATATCAGACAGAATATTTTATTAATAGAAGATATTTTTTTCGAAGGAGATTTACAGTGCATCATATTTTCTAAAGAACTCAAATCCGACCATCCTTCGTTCTACTCATTTTCTAAGGGTCATTAGTTACAGTTAACATTTATTCTAATGTATTTGCTCCATCATCCTCTTATCTCATATGTTAACAAATATCCATCTTTACTCTTGTCATCATGTGATTCACTTTGGATGAATATTCTGTTTTTCTAATGCTTCGATAAAAGTGCATTCAAATATTCTTATCATCATCATTTTTATCATTATGTAATTCGTCTTGGTTGAATATTCTGTTTTTTTCCGTACTTTAACAAAGATATACTAAACAATATTATTATCATCTAGTATGTCATATGATTACATCATCTCTCTGTCTTCCTCTTTCTCCCCTTTCTCACCCATATGCACATAACATACAAAGAACTTTTATCTTCGTATTTATTGATACTATATCAATTCGTTGCCATATAATTTCGCAGATAAATATGAGAGTAAAGAGTACAATTATATATAGATTTGGTCATTAACTATTCATCTTTTGCTGGCAAATAACTGAATTGATTAGAGTGAACTGCTTCTTAATTAATGCTTAGAAAGAGTAGTGAAAATCTTAAGAATACGAATGGAAAAGTCTTGCTTCTATTGTATGATAGAATTTTGTGGAATAATTTATCTTTAGTTTCATATAAAGCATTAGCTATCGTGAATGAGAAAATAAAATTTTCTATTTCATTCTATTAGTTCTGAAAACTTTGTCTCAAAATTCTTCTCTTTTACAGCTTATTTTTTTTCAGTGAAATCATTCTATTTATTATTAGATGATTCTCTTGTATTTCAGAAGACATATACTAAACTGATACCGTATACAGATGTATTTTCGTATAATTCTGTTTTCTTTTTCGCCTTATCATATCATCTGACAACTCGTCATTTTTGTTTCATAATAAAATATCTCTGTTATGAAAGAAATGTATGGGTAGATAGTCCATTATTAAACCTTTCTTAAATGATATGAAATTCTCTCCAAAATTTCATTTCTGATTAAAGATTTTCATAATTTCCATATTCAATTAATCAAAAAACACTCTTTCATCTCCTCCTGATTTGTCATTTTCTTAATTAAGCTTTGTTTTTTTTTTTTATTATACGTACAGGCAATTATGTAACTAGACACTTGTTTTGGTGTTTTTTAGTCATCGGCTATGTGATCCTTTTTCTCTGCCTAAAAATAAAAGTTTTAACATAAGAAAAAACTAATTTAATTCATCAATAAATATGGTACCTAGAAAATTTTCTATTGAATGTTGACATTCACTCATCCTCAAAATTTGCATAGATTTTTATTTTATATGTTGATTTTAATTAAATAAACTTTAAACATTCACTGTTATTTTCTTTCTTATCACTTTATTTTATGAGTATCATAAAGACCATCTTCATTCTTATCATATTTGCTCTTGAGAGAAACATGTGATATGATTAACAACTTGAATATCTTTTTGAAAATGTTCTCGGACTAAATGTCTTTCGTTTTTTCGTCTCACATGAAATATATATACGTAAGGATGAAAAAAAAGAATTACATTTCGTTCGAGAATATTTTAGCACATATTCGATCATATGACATTGAATTCTTTGTCTTTTTTTGTATCGATATATAAAGTCTTTTTAAAAGAAGAATTTTATTTAGTTACTTCTTAATTAGTTAGAAACATTACATACATACATCTACATACTTAGGATAACTTCAACAATAAATAATTGATTGGGTAAGATTATATACACAATATACTTTTTGACTAATGTATAGAAAAAAGTTCACCGAACTCTTGTAATAGATACACATATATATATATAGCTTTTGACTAAATAGTTGATCAATTTTTGTTCATATACAACTTGCTAAAGAGAATCAAAATTACCCAATTAGAATCACCTATTCACAGGTATCCTAAATATATATACAAAACTTCTTTCTAATCCACTATGCTCTACCATAAATTGGTAGGGAGTTAGGTCGGGGTGTAGAGGTCAAAAAAACATCAGAGTCTGCTATAAAAAACAATACGAACGGAAAAATACTTTTGTCCGACAAAATCGAAGCAACGAACATCATTTGTGAGAATTCATATTTTCTGCAATGAAATTTAACGAAGAGATAAAACAAAATCAATGGGTAGATATAGTCCTTTTCGGTTATCATTTTACTCAGGTAAAGTAGTATATGAAACACGAAGTCAGTAGATTTTATTAAATATCTATATTCCTTCTATGATTACGAATTCAAGTTAAAGATTTTCTTCTATAAACAAGATAGTAGTTTATAAAAGCTGGAAAGAAGCAAACAGAAAAGTAACAAGAAGCGTGGTTCAACCGACTGATGCCTTATTTGTATTATATAATAATATTCAAATTTAATTTTAGAAAGATTTTTTTTAGAGAGTTTATAATTAAATTAAAGAATATAATCATGATGAAACAAAATGATCGAAATCAATTAAAATTAGAGTATATGACAATTGCTAATGAACAACACGATGTTTCCGAAGATGCAGTATTAAAACAACAAATATCATCAGAGTGAGTATTCTTTAGATCAATAAATTATATAAAAGATAGTCTCATTTTGTTATTTATAGACCACAAAAATTACATGCGTCCATTTGCACTAGACGAAAATTTTTTTATACAATTCTTTTACTGGTAGTTATTGTTGGTGGAATTATGGCATTAGTAATTCCATATTACACACGACACAGTGAAAATAGTAACAATAACGAAAGTCAGGGTAAGCTATCTTTAAGAGTTTCTGAGATAAAATCATTCTTAGGAATTAACAAAGAAAAAAGTTTGTACAGATATGTGGAAAATTCATTTACTTTTTTTTATATTATACCAATGTTTGTGCTTTTCATATATCGTAGACATATGGAATGAAGATGAAGATTGGAACAATGATGATCAACTTCCTCAATTACGATCAGCTTCGATATCTGTAAGTATTTTTCTAGATTTTGACATACGAATTTATTTTTCTCTTTCAATTGTCTTTGAAGAAGAGCTATTCACCCAAAGATCTCGGTCACCTAAATATATACATTCGTCAATCAACTCGTGATGATTTTCGACGGCACTCTAGACCGTTTCGTTTTCCCGCTGCTCGTTATGATCATCAGAAATTCCGTATGTTATATAAAATACATTCATTTCCTTAGATAATGACATATTTTTAAAGCATTGGTTGGTCCATTTCTAAGTCTTACACCTTGGATTCCAATATTTATTGATCGACGTTCACGTCAAACAATTATATATTCTCCAACAGGCGGTCGTAAGTAAATACATCTTGAAAAAAAAATCTTAATTGATGAATCATATTATTATAGTTTACATAATACCTCCATTAATAAACTTTTATGGTGAACTTTATTCAGTTGGAGAATTAATTAAATATGGTTATGCCAGTTTAGTTAGTAGTGGGGGTCAACCAGTGGCTCCGATTAATATGTTACCTTATTTTCAACCAAGTCCACGTTTGTTTTTTGTTTAAAAACATTTTCTTTAGGTATTTTTTTTGTGTATTTAGTATACGGACCCGGAATACCAATAATTAATCCATTGACAGGTGGTTTTAAAGGTTCTATTCGAACAACTTATCGACGTTTTAACATTCCGAGACATGAAAGAATATCGGATGATTATTCTTCATATGGAACAGATGATGACGACAGAGATTATTATAAACCACAACCATATCATAAAAAGCAAAGTAAGAAATCATATTCATGTTCATTAAGTAATACTAATATTTTAGATACTTATAACAATAGATATAGTGCACCGAATTATAAACCACCGTCGTATAATCCCTATTATTCACCATTAAATTCCTGTGGAAGATATGCAGTTGATCAACTCAAAAGACAATATCTTTCATCAAAGGTGCCCGAGAACAAAACTGGTAAGAAAGACACTCAAAGATAAGAAATCTTTCATTTTCTTTTCTATTCATTTTACAAGAATGATGTATAGAATAGAAAATTGAGAGTATAATATTGATGTGCTTATTCATGAGAGCAATCATCCTATTCTTGAAATATATAACGAATATTCTTAAAGTTTCAGTTCAACCTAGTAATCCAGTACCAGATACAGATGCCGCCAATCCTCCAAATAATGATTTATCATTACTCGATAAGTGTAACTGTCAAAAATCTATTTTGATGCCATCTGTACTCACTGAGTATGGTTTCTTCATCATTTGTATGTCATATTTTAAGATTTAGAATTGATGTATTTAGAATATAATTATAGTTCATCTATCGACTAATGCTGATAGTAGTGTAAAAAAGGCTTGTGAACAATTATCACAGATTAAACAAACACTAGTTCAAGCACATCCTGATGCTAACATAGAAATGACATTGGGACTTGGATATACTACAACGCAAAAATGGCTTAGTGAAGCAAATATTCCTTTTCCAAAGACTTTTAATGAATTTAAAAGAATAGTTGGTCCTACAGGAAAAGTGATGCCAAGTACAGGTAATGTAGTTTTCATCGATTATACATAATTAATAAATTAGTAATAATTTAGGAGGAGATATATTTGTTGATATAAGAAGTAATCGAAAAGATCTTTGTTTTGAATTGGGTCGATTATTCTATAAATTGATTACTGTCGACTCAATCGAACACTTACATGATACATTTGGTTTTGCATATATGGGTTCTAATAAAACAGGTCTTTCAAAAGATTTTATTGGCTTTGAAGATGGAAATGATAATCCTGCAGGTTATCAAGCGAGAGTATGTTAGATTTACATCATATTCTTCTACATAATTATTTTGTATAGGCAGCAGCTGCACTTATTGCACAGCCAGATGATGATATAATTCATGTTGGAGGATCTTATGCATTGACACAAAAATGGATACACAATTTGACAAAATGGAATGAGTATGTTAATATAATTCAGTATAAAAGTTTATTTTTAAATAATTAGGATGACACAAGCACAACAAGAAGGTGTTATTGGAAGAACGAAAGGAGAAGGAAGTGTAGAATTCAAACCAATAGTACCCGATACTCATATTGGTCACACAGAAATCGAAAGAAATGGTATAGATGTCGAAATAGTTCGAAAATCTCTACCACATGGTGATTTGAAAAAGCATGGACTATTTTTTGTTGCATATGCATCTAGTACAAAAAATCATGACAAATTTCTTGAGAGCATGGTTGGAAATACAAATGGTATGTATGATCGATTAATGGATTTTACAAAACCAATTACAGGAAATTATTGGTATATTCTTTCAAAACCTGTTCTTAAAAAATTACTTAATTGGAGCATTGTATAAAACTATTTTCTTTTGTATATAATTGGGGATGTGAATTTTTTAACTATGAATGAAAGATAACCACATTTTCAAGAATATTTTTTTGATTGATATTCTACAATTTTCATTCTTGATTGTTCAATAAATTCTATATTTCATATATTTATTCTGCTATGATTGTAGTTTGAAATAGAAACATGTTCCTTTCAGTCATAAATAAGAATGAAATTTAGATGTCGACATTGATTCAATTTATTTGTTCATTTGTTTTACAAAAAAATAAAAGAAAAATGTGTACTAGGTGACAATTCAATATCTGAACTAGTTTGAATAATTAATGAAAAAAAACGTTTGTTACATCTTAAAATACCGATGTTAAAAAACTATTTTCTTAATTATTACCACCACGTAATCGAAGAACTAAGTGCAGTGTACTTTCTTTTTGAATATTGTAGTCACTTAAAGTGCGACCATCTTCAAGTTGTTTGCCGGCGAAGATAAGGCGTTGTTGATCAGGTGGAATACCTTCTTTGTCCTGGATTTTGGCTTTCACATTTTCGATGGTATCACTCGGTTCTACTTCGAGTGTAATAGTTTTTCCAGTGAGTGTTTTTACAAAGATTTGCATACCACCACGTAATCGAAGGACTAAATGTAAGGTGCTTTCCTTTTGAATATTGTAGTCGCTTAAAGTGCGACCATCTTCCAA
>JAJEKB010021384.1:1624272-1646305 GCA_022393335.1 Macrotrachela quadricornifera
GACAATAAGCAAATATTAAACAGAAAAATACAAAGAAAGCATTTTTTTGATCACATCTCATTGTTTTACCAAGAAAGAAGTTCAAAGAAAATTCATATGCTATTGAATAATGTTTGATTTCATCCATTGAGTATACAGCATTGACATGAATTATACAACATATTTATTTTTTTTCTAATTGGGTCGATATATAAGATATCTAATTGATTGTCTTTGTTTAAGTCTAGAATAGCGACAAGTTTAGCGTACGAATAAGCATCGATTGGAATTCCGATTGGCGGTGCGAAAGTGCCATTATGGGAATTGATCAGCAAGGATATAGTGCCTCTTTCTTGATTCAGGACAAGAAGATCGATTTTATCATCATTATTCATGTCACCAGTACCGATCGATAGAGGAACTGCCTCAGGTTCACTCAAAAATGTTCGCCGTGTTTGAAAAGTACCATCTCCATTCCCAAATAAAACATCTACACCGAAGATCTGAGTATTAAGAACAGCAATATCTAATAAATCATCTTTATTCAAATCATTCATAGCTACTGAACCTGGAAAACCATAAGGTGTGGTCGAAAATATTCCTCTGATTTGAAAAGTTCCATTGCCATTACCAAGGTAGACGACAATATCGCTACGTTGTTGAGTAATAATAAAATCTTGCTGATTGTCATTGTTCAAATCTCCAACAGTTATCACTCTAATTTCACTAATATCATCTGAAGTGATTGTGATTGGTTGAAAATTTCCATTACCACTGCCAAGTAATACTTTCAATTGGTAATAATTTGCCCCAATTATATCTAATCGACCATCATTATTGATATCAGCCACAACAATCGGTAAACGTAAACTGTTTCCTTCGATCTGAACCATCCTATTTCCACCAAAAGTTCCATCACCATTTCCAAAATGTATATTTATATTACCATTCACCAGGATCACATCCAATAGCATATCATTATTAAAGTCACCAACAAAAAGCGCATGGTCAGCACTAAATAAAGCAAACTTTTATCATTTAACGTTTTTGCAAAATTCGAAAGAAATGATCAATATAAATCAGAGATATTGGTTCTAATGCATCACACCGAAGAAACTTTTAAGTATGAGAAACATCTCTTCTAATACTTTTTGAGAAATAATAAAGTTTTACTTTGGATTTAGATGTATTTGTTTTAAAATCAATTCTTTTCGAATGTAATATATTTTATTTGGATCAGAAGTAACTATAGGACAAGATTACATTTTTTTTTCTAGTTCTGTTTTATAGATTAATAGAATAGAGCACAAGTTCAAAGAGCTCTCTCTCTTCTGCACGAAAATTGTACTAGTACAATCGGTAGTTTTTTTTGCTATAAAATTGTTTAAGACAATAGAGCTTTCTCGAAAATTGTTTTTATTACCTGTGTACATACCTACTCTACAATGGATAACTATGCTCTCATGCTTCATAAACTACAAAGTGCACTGTGAACATTTCTACGTAAAACATTTCAAATCTACGAAGTTGTTATTCAATCATTAGGAAAATTAACAAAGTGTTACTTTACATTTCTAAAAATAATTTTTCAACGCCTACCGTATAGTGAGATTCATTGATAATACTGGTTGTGCTTGAAAACTGCCATTATTGTTGCCAAGTATCACGTATAGATAACGATAATTATCAGAAAGTCTCGTCATCAGAAAAACAATATCTGTGTTATTATCATTATTAAAATCACCCATATTCACCGACTCGAACCTATTTTGATTATTTAGGTACAAGGATATTGTTTCAAATGTTATTGGACAAGGAGACTCTAAGAGAAAAAAAGAAACAGTTACTCATCTTTATTGTTCGAGAGACCTTTTTTCATTGTTCATTAGCAGTGAGAATTGGCTGTCTGATTTATTTCATTAACAGAATTCAGTCAAAACTAGATTCATCATATACGAACCTGTTGAAGGTAACATTGACATCGTTGAAAGAATGTTCTTGCTTGTCGAATATGTACTGGTTCCTTGAATAATAAATGAAAAAACAAAATTTTGAATATTAATCAATAATACATAAAATCTTTTGGATTTAAAGGGATAATTTATACAAAGAGATTCTATATTTTCCAAGATACAGTAACTGTCGAACTTAGTCTCATATATCAATAATGTTTTATGATGCTTATTTCACACCTAACTATCAAAAGAAAAGAATGAAGAATACGATACTTGTATGTGAAACATCATTTGCTTGTTTTTGAATAAGATGAATTAATAGAACCAGAATGAATGTTGCTGCAATGATCAATGATATTAAACTAAATACGAAATACAGTAATAATGAGAAAAATGAATTTGATCTAGAAAAAGAATTCATTTGAAAAATATTTTAATTAAAATCAAATAAATATACAGATTTGTCACATTTTTCGATGTCAATTCCAATTGATTAATGTTATTATTATCTGTTTCAACAATAGATATTGGTTGAATTGAATTTAGTTTTTTCTTTCGACGTTGATGAATATGAAAGAGAAGAGAAATTATTCTTGGACATATCCATTTTAGAATAATTGATAGACCAGTATATACACCAAGAAGATATGTTATTGTATAAAAGGATCAATATGTTCAATGTACTTATATGAACATTCAACTGAAGAACATCGATTAAAATATGATGAATAATTCATTATTGTTAACCATTTTTCAATAAATAAATCATTGACAAGATCTAACACAATCATGTTTGGTGCAAATCGACTTATCATTGTGTTTAAAGCTGATCGATCATTATTTATATCAATAGTCTTGGTCATTCTATGTATTAATTGAATACATAATAAATCATAGAAACATTCAAGAGTTGAGGAAAGAAATGATTCAACTGGTGTACATCCCATTTTAAAACCTTTTATTGACACAGATTCGGAAGAGTTATCAATAAAAATACCTGGAATTATACAAGTTTCATTTAATCCACATAAACAATTATTTTCATAGATCATTGATTGAGTATGAGGATAGGCATTACTGTTATTGTACCAAGGATTGATATATTCAAAATTAGTTCCATATGCTGATACAATCGCATTTCCATTACTTATAGATCGAAGTAGAAATAAAGTACGATTAAGCATATCGTGAGCATTTGATTTACATGTTTCAATCATTGAATTGATACGAATTTCAAATAAATCTTTTCTTAATAATTCTTTTGTTATTAAAAGTGAAGAAAGAGATTGAGAAATTGATGAGTTAGATGATTGAAATGAAAGTTGACATAATCCACTAAGAAATTTTAAATGAGCAGAAAGAAAACGACGATAATCTTTTTCATTATAATTAGATAAATTATTAAAAAGATTTGATGTTACATTCATTATCCACAAATCCAAAACAAATCCACTCGAACAAACCTACAATTCAATATTTTTATTTGAAAAATATCTTCTCAAAAAAATATGAATAGAAATCTGTTATCTTACTTGATGAAAAATAGTTTTAATTTCAATAAAATGACTATATGTTGATGAGATCAATGAACAAGGACATTGAAGTGTATCATAATGATTATTTATAAGATCATTGTAAGTATCAAATGATGGTTTATGAAAAGGTTTTGTTAAAGTTCGTGGTTGAATTACTGTATAGAAAGATAGAATTAAAAGAATCAATATTAAAAGAAAAATATAAAGACGAGTAGACCATTGGCCAAGACGTTTCACTTGTATTCGATTGATATTACTTGAAAATGTTCGTGCAGGAAATATATTTAAATCGAATAATTTATCAGAAAAAAGTCGAAATAGATTTCGAAATATTTCTTTCAATCGAGCAAAGAATTTCTGATGAACTATAAACAAAAGTAATTTTCTAATATATTTATATTCATTTTACCTCGTTGCCTTTGATTGTTCTTTGGTTGAAAGAATTTCATAACAAATTGGACAAGTTGAGGTGTAATCAATTTTAGTAGAAGAATTAAACCAATAATGGTAGAAATTAATTTTATTAATAATTCAATAAAACTACTTTGATGTTCTCTAACAGAATAATTACAAGAATTTGGCAAACATTTTTTATAATAATCATCATATGAAACTGACGAATTCCATTCTTCAATAATCATTTCTTTAAGTATATTTGAGAATAAAGTTTTCCGATTGAAACGAGATGATCTTTCATCAAATATCATCGGATGGATATCGATCTCGTCTTCTGGTCCCAATAAATTTTGAAGTGACCAATTTACATAATTTACTATGGTTGATAGACAAAGAGAATCGTGATAGAAACATTCTAGACTTGATCGAAGAACTGAGTCAATAGTATGACATCCTTTAACTAATCCGTCTATTACATCACTTCTTTGAGGGTCAGTACCACTTCCCTCTATTTGAATAGAGAATGTAGTTGGTGCCTGCACAATCGCTGGTGCCTGACATAGATTATCAATTGCACAGACACAAATACCAGATGACGAATAGTTAGTATCCATGGTAGTGAAACGAAATTTGAACTGGAAAGAAAACACAAGATATTTTACTACTGGTGATGAATTATTGCTCAAACGTCATAAGTCTGTCAATATAGTAATAACGATAGTGAAAACGAAAAAAAACTTATTTGCGAAGCCCGAAAATATTTTGTGTTTTGTCTAGATCTTTTTAAACTTCATTGGAACTTTTCTTGTTTATATCTTTTAGATGTACCGATTAACACATTTGACCTGATTCAATTTTCTTAGAAAATTTTTTCTAGATGTTCATTTTCATGGATTGTTAACTTCTAATAAATGCACATAGTGACGTTTTCATTATCTTCTACTGATTACTTTTGAAGAAACCGATAGAGAAGATAGCCCTAGCTCACTTAGTGAAGCGTACTCTCTGCATGAAGATTTTGATAGAATACACCTTGAATCTGACAGTTCTGACGAAGAAGTTACTCATCGCACGAAAACTACATGGACAGCAAATTGAGCATTCTGCAATTTCGTGAAAGTCTTCTCTGATCTTTCCTGCTTGGCACGCCAATCGAGAAGTTAAAATCTGTTCCAAGACAGCAATCAGCAAGTCACTGGAAGCACAAACTCGCTGATCATAAGCTCAAAGAAAAAGAGGGATCTACGCGCCATGTCGGCAGACGATGCGCTGGCTGCTATACGAAGATACGAGCCCAATAGTCAAGAGAAGGCAGCCATGTGACAGCAAAGAAAGTAAAAACTGTCTGTTCTGACTGTAAATTTTTTATATGAAGTGTTTTAATGAGAAGTATGATCCTAAAAAGTAAATAACTCAAATAAAGCACTAAAGGTAGCACAGCTGACTCCTTAAATATAGGCTCCTACTTAAGAAAAAAGTAAAAGAAAATGCTTTTCTATACTGTTTCTCGTTAAACTGTAGCGTAGCCCACCAGTGGGCTACATTGGGTCTAATGTGTTAAGAAAAGAAGCATCTGATTATTATAGAAAATCAGCGAAGGAGGACATACTTGCTGTGTATTTTTAGTTCCGCTTGTTAAAGTGTTATTATCGATGAATAATTGTGTGTAATCTGATATTGTTAAAGGTTGATCAACTTGAATGAATATACGTATTGCATCAATCAGAAGATTAAATCTGATTGGAATTGATTGAATAAATTGAGTGATAGTTGTATTTAACTGCATATTGAAATCATCTTCAAGAAGAGCATGTGAACTGACCATAGCCTGTGCAAGAAACTGATGAACACTATCATTAGCTGTCTGATTAGCTAAATTACAGAGATTTGACAAAAGTCCAAAGTATCGAGGAGCTACACCTAACCATGATGTTAAGTCAAAGTTTATCCAATTATTCACGAGTATTGTTATCCATGAATCACTAAGTAAATCACTGGAGCAGATTTGATGAAATCTAGGTGATAATGAGACAAATTGATCATAAGTCATTGTCATCGTAGAACAAGGACATTGAAGTGTATTTGAATATAGTTCTTGCAAGTTTTTGTATTCCATTAATGATGGATTATCAACTCTTTTTGAAACATCTTCAGTTTTCAGCCAAATAAATAGAACAAATATCATAGTAGAGACTACAATTAAGAAAATAAATACATTCAAAGATCAGTTTTCATTCTATTTCACAAAACAAAAAAAAACCGAGACGGTAGACTAAAACAATCAAAGGAACACTTTTAAGTGCTGCGGTATGCAAAGACTATTTTTTCTAATATAGATTTGATTATATCTCGAAAGTGAATAGTCATGAACACGAATGCTATTAAGTTTAGATGAAATATTTTCTTGATGTACATTATATGATGAAAATTTGAAAGAAAAGGCATACTTGCGAGTAAAACAAAAAAGACGCGCGTCATAATACGTTCTTGCTGGATACCATCTTCTGTTCGATTAACTGTTGATTTGAAAACATTTAACTTTTTTAACTATCGAGTCAGTTTTCGAAAAGATGTCGAACAACATTCTAGAAAATAAAAATATCATGTTATTTAAATAGGACTACTTTTATTCTGAACAATACATACTTAACGTACCATTGATATTGATCGATCGGCGTTTGCATTTCGAGACAATATTAACCAATAATGGTGCAACTAATCGGAGTATACAAGTTAAGCTACCATAAAGACTGAGTAAAAGACTAATAGATTCAGAAAAATTATTCCGATCTATTCTAGAATATGTGCAGAATGAAGGAGCACATTCATGAAAATAATTGATATAGTTGATTGACGTTGAGCATTCTTCAATAAATAGATTAGCAAGACTTTCATTCAAACGAACATTTTGCCAATTTGAAGATGAAAGAGATTTGATCGATTCGAAATTTGTCTAAAAATAAAGATTTGTTCTTGTATATGACAAATTAAACAACACATACCTTGTTGAGACCTGGGAAGTAATTCGCCAAAATTTGAAGACATTTAACATTGTACAAACAATTAAGTGTACTTGCGAGGAGAGCATCAAGTGGAGTACATCCGCCATAAAATCCATCAATCATTGCAGAAACATTAGGATAATAGGAACTAATTCGTATTTTTATAGGCCAATAGTAACGTTTATCTGCACATTCTTCGAGCGACATTGTGTAGAAGACAGCTGGAGCAACTGAACTCTTGTGTGCGCAGCTTGTTCCTCGAAGGTCATTGACTGTAAGAGGGCTGGGATTCACATAATATGTTGAAGCCATATATATTTCGTTATTAAAACTCGGATAGTTGTTTACTTCAATCATTGTATTGGTGTGAAGAGCAGAAACTAATGTATTTGACCGAAACATTACTTCAATGAGTTTAACGAGCGAAGTTACTTGAATAGATGCCGATATTTTGATGAACTCAATGGTTGTAAACACTTGAGATTGAACTTCTTCTTTTCCAAGAAGAAGAGTACTAACAAAACGATCAGTGTCAATATTGGACAACGATTGTGAAACTGTGGTTTTTGATACCGAACAAAGAGCAGATAGAAGTTCAAACTAATATTAAACGAAAAAAGCATACATAATCGTTCTTTTCAATTTATATATATCTCTGAGCAATATATCTGTTTAAATAGATTTGATTAGTTTATGGATATCTTTCGATAAGGATATCAATAACAAAGATTTTCTAAATCAGAATTTCATTTTAATAAGAAAACATTGATGACTAGATACTCCATTCAAATTTATCAGGTCGGTTTTGATCGAGCATGTTCGAAATTTCCACCAGAGATGTGTAGATCATGGGTTTTGAGGCGCGGGGCCACGTGGCG
Source organism: Macrotrachela quadricornifera (assembly GCA_022393335.1). Taxonomy (NCBI): domain Eukaryota; kingdom Metazoa; phylum Rotifera; class Eurotatoria; order Philodinida; family Philodinidae; genus Macrotrachela; species Macrotrachela quadricornifera. The sequence goes on from JAJEKB010021384.1 coordinate 1,632,018, forward strand.
GCGGTCGGGCAGGGAGGTTTCGTTGAGATATTTCCTCGGGACGGATGCGATTCGGGCCAAAAGGATTCTGTCCTTGGGTGGGCGAGGAAAGAATTTTTTCGGGGCACAATAGAAGACGGTTGGAAATAACTGACAAATACCGTTATTTTACGCATCTGATTTCAAATACATCGATTGGTTGATCGTTCTGGATCTATCACAATGAAGCTGGTTCATTCGTTGTCTTTTTTATTAGTCAATGGGGAAAGTGTTAGCACCCAGCATCTTGTGGTGAAATATGATGACTTGATTCTGTTCTTTAAATTTCATCACAAGGTGTTGAGATGCTAGGGTGCTGAGCGCTAGCACTTTTCCCTTTGGCCTCTGTTTGTTTTTTCTTCGTGAAATTAACAAAATGCACATACTTCATTGTTGAGAATGATAATCCCCTTATTTTTTGGAAAGATTAGGCAAGTTTATTGCCCAATTTATTTATATTGGCAAAAAAAGTATTTTGTATTCCAGCTTGTTTGTGTGCAGTCGGACGTGAATGGGGCGGGCGAGGCAGGGAGGAGATGAACGAAATTACTTCCAGGGACGGGCGGGACGGGATTAGCAAACTTCACGAGGCGGTTCCCGCGTGGGATTAAAAATTGCTGCTCCGCATATCTCTGATTTTTACTGACAAACTCGGCCCGGTTCAAATTATATTCTAGGTTTAACTATAAACTAATACATTCAAACTGATGAATCGTGCTACAACCAGTGTCCACAAGCGTATAAAAAAATAATTAATATTAGCTTACTAACTTAGGCTCGAGTATCAGCGATATAGAGAGAAAAACTTTGACCGTCGTTTTGTCAGATTCTATCTACGACAAAACCATAATAACAATCGAATGAATTTATCAAAATTTTAGCATATTCACAAAGCTAGATCATGGGTCTAGTAACTATATAAAAAATAGTATTTTTCGTTTTAGTTTAAATATATATCCCTAAAATAAAATAATTACTCACTTGAGATTTAGCTGTCTTCCGAAAATCCGTCACTAAGAATGCACTTGCTTGTGGATGATAGAGTGCTTCAATCCATTGTCTACTGACAAAAACACTCGAACATACTGGATGATATGAGAGAGTAACATTGACAAAGGATTGATAAGGAAAATTAATTGTTGAGCATGGACATGATAGTGTGTCACCACGTTCAAGATAGAGTTGATCGAATAGAGTTGGAGTGATATTTGAAACAGTAACTATTTGTGTTTGTGGACTTATCAACACGATGATGAAGAGAACATAAAGAAATACTAGAAACAAGAGTAAAACAAGAAAAGAATTACTATATTGTGTAGAGTGAGGATGAGGGTGAGGTGTGGTCTTTGTTGCAGCCAGAGAAATATAGTTGTGGTTATAGTCGTTTATTATGAAAAATTCTTTATTAGAGATGTGCTAGATTGAACCTATTTAGCCCTAATTTTATGATTTTAATAATTTTTTCTAGTACTTTTATATATTTTTAGCAACTAGCATCGGTTTCGAAAAAATTAGTCCAGACTGTACTCGCATGAAAATTGGAGAATATCTGTAACTGTTCACCTTTTGATTTATTCAACCGATGAACAGTATCTGTCGTGGTTGTCTCTTTTGAATTTAATTGTGACTAATCTAGTTTTCAAGATAATTCGTCTAAAACCATTAAGAGTTCAGCTATATCGGCTTACTTAAAAGAAAAATGGCATAAAGCCAAGTGGTATATTGTTGATGTCTAATCGTAGTTGTCGGATCTTTTGCCTCATCAGTGTCATCATCATAATCATCTTCGTCCGGTACAAACAGGTTATAATTTTTTATCCATTCGCGACACCAACAAATCCAAGTTCTTGCGCTCATTGTATTTGTTTCTATCTATGAATTCCTTGTTATGTACTTCCAATATTTGTGTTTATGATGTTTTGTTATAATAACTTGCTTCTTTGGATTTTCTTGAAATTTAGATGGTACGCAGTCAAATAAGTATATATTCTCTTTGAAACAACACTTTAGGTCTAAAAATCATGCCAGAATGTGAACAGTGGGATAAGTTAGTAGAATTCTCAAAAAGTAGTTATTCGTCTAGTAAAAAAAAGTCAGTTCATCTATTTCCACATTCTAAAAAAAAAGGAAGTTTAGGGAACCTCCAAAAAAGGTTCGGTAGATTTGGAAACGATTGCAAATGTGTTGAACGTTTCAAAAAGCGAATAAAAAAACCTACGAAACCTGTAAAGGATCTTCCCGTGTATCAAGGGGAAGATCCTTTTATTCTCGAAACCTTTTTAAGTTCCATAGAGGAGAAAAAAAGGTTTCGCAAGACAACTCAAAACCTTCGGGGTTTCGCATCAAACCTCATGGTTTCGCACTAGGTTTAGTGTAAAACCTTTGTATTTAGTACGAAACGCCGAAGGTTTTGAATTGTCCTGCGAAACCTTTTTTCTGCTCTACGGAACTTAAAAAAGTTCCGAGAAAAAATGGATTTCCCCTCGATACATGGGAAGATCCTCTGAAGGTTTCGTAGGTTTTTTTATTCGCTTTTTGAAACGTTTAACACATTTGCAATCGTTTTCAAATCTACCGAACCTTTTTTGAGGGTTCCGTAAAGTTTCTTTTTTTTAGAGTGTACTCATTTTAGTCAGAAGAAATTGAGTGTGCAAGTCATCAATAAGTATAAACGAAAAAGAAGAAAGTTGTATTTGCAAAATGACCATCAGATTCTAATATAGAAAAGGCTTTCTTGAAAACACAAAGAATATGTTGAAAACCCTGATTGAGATCCGAGTCGGAAACTTCTGGATCTGGCGGGTTCTAGCGCATTTCCTTGCGATAATACAGAGTATTGACTATTGACAACTATGCATCATACGTCCCATACATAATACAAAAGTTTAGAAGAGATTTGTTTCACAGTGCTTTAATTCGGAAGATGGACTCGTTTCGGCTAGAGAGATGACCTTACTAACTATTTAAGATTAAGTTTTGCGAGATTTCAAAGAAATGGTAATAGATAGTGCATAGGAATATGGAAACTCTATTCTCAGACGTTGATTTTTTTTGTGAAGTTGATCTACGTATGTAAATAATTAGATCAGTTTCTCGAGCAATAGCAAGATTAAACATGAAGGAAAATGATGCACCAATATTGACAGACGCACAAATAAATATACAACACAAATAGTTCAGATTTCAAAAAACGTTTTTCTAAAAAACGCAAAGAACAAAACTAATTTGATCGTATGATCAAAGAAAACATCTGTTTCTGCATAAGACTACAAGGTTTTCCGTATATGCCCACGTCGTTTTTTTAAATTTTCATAGAATGTTCGAGAATTTTCTGGACATTTCTATATGAAGGATATATAAAGGAAATGTGATCAGCTATTAATATTGATGGCGATCGTGAAAGAGAAATAACTCTGTCTTGGAGGGAGATTCGAGTGTTTTTACTTCATGAATTCTTTCTGGACCATAAAGCAACGGAAGCAACGGACAACATATGCAGGACAATTGACCAAAATCCCATCTCCACATGTACGTCATAGCGTTGGTTCAATCGGTTCGACAATGGGAATTTTAAGTCGGACGATTCATCTCGCTTCGAAAGACCGGTCGAGATAGATTTGGACCGGATAAAATAATTTAGTGAAGATGATCCTCGATTGCGGATACGCCGTTTAGTAGAGCAACTCAGATGCTCTCATACCACGGTGTAAACATACCTGATCGAATTAGTAAAGACATGGAAATATGGGTACACTGACAGTTGAGCCCCCGACAATTGAGCTCCCGACAGTTGAGCCCCACTGTATTTGTCATCTTCCTAGATCTTGGATATTCACTCGATGTGTTAGTGTTATCTTTTACAGGAATTTGTAATCACTCCCTATTAGTTTCATGATATCCATCTCTTGTCTATATTCATGAATTCGTTCATCGCTCCGACCTCTAAGTAGACCAGTTATAATCCAGATAAAGCATGTGCTAAACAACTATATTCATTTCCTCTTATCCAGTCATCACTACTGCTTCCATCCTAATCTATTACTATTATTACATAATGTCAATTGTAAAATCCTCCAGAAGCCAGATCAACGTCTACTTAATGGTTTTATTTACCAACATGCTAAAACATCTAAAACCATCTGGTGTTATGGTCAAAATAATTGTGCAGGCCTGTGTGAACTTGATAATGAGTGAAAAATTGCAGGCTCGACAAGTAAAACTAAGAACACCTGCAAAATATGAACGTTTCAATGAATAATTCTAACAACTAGTTTCCTTTCATTTAATTACAAGAGGCGTGTATTTTAAAATAGCAAGAGCACCGTTCAATTTTTTATGTGATTGGTACTGTGTTCAAAATAAATTTATTTTCTTGTATTTTCTAAGTCTTCTTCATACTGGGGGCTCAATTGTCGGGGGCTCAACTGTCGGGTCACCGGAAATATGAGGTTTTGATACCCCATGAATTATCGACCCATCAGCTTTAATGCCGACTTGATGTTTGTATAGATTTGTTAACATCTCATCATAATTATGAATGGCTTCGCAATCTCATTACTGGTGGTGAAAAGTGGGTGCTGTATATTAATTATACCCGCAAGCACCAATGGCTTACGAGGTAAGGTCCCGAAGTGTTGATCCGAGTTGAAGGTTGATATTATATGGATTTGCTATATTAACTCAAAGCCTCAAAAATACTAAAAAATATCTGTGAAACCTCTTGTATTTTATGAAATATCAAAAAAGGTTTTGCAATTTTTTTTAGTGTTTTTGAGGCTTTGAAATCTTCTGGAAACTTTTCCAAATCTATAAATTTTTTTTTGAAATTCTATAAAACACCTTTTTTCTTTTACTGTATGTATATATGGGCCATATACAGAACAAGTGTATTGACTATCACTTCTCAATGAATAGGTCTCAGTCGATGATTCTTCCGCACTTGGTATGAGAGTACTTAGTATAGCAAATCCACATAATATCATCCTTCAACTTGACTCAACACTTCGGGACCTTCCCTTATTAGCAGGTGTTAAACGAATTATCTAGTAGAAACTGCTACCAGATGGATGTACCGTCATTGTCGATCTCTACTGTCAGTAATTACATTGTGTTGCGCAAAAATTCGAGAGCAAGCAAGTTCGGGTCTACTTTTTACATGATAACGCCAGGCCACATGTTGCAAAGTCTACTTGCAAAAATTTACTGAAGCTAAAATGAATAGTCATTCCCCAACCACCTTACTCTCCGGATTTAATTCCCACTGACTATCACTTGTTTTGATCTCTTTCCAGTCACCTGCGCACGAAAAAGATCGATAACGAAAGCAACTTCAAAACGAACTTGGATAACTTTTTCAGCCAAAAGTGTCTCGAATTTTACGAACACGGGATCTTTTCTCTGTCCGAGCGTTGGCGGTAGATCATAGATAGCGATGGAGCATATATCATTCGTGATTAGTTTGATGCTTGACAGAAAAAAAATAAAATAAAAATTTTAGAAAAAACGACAAACCTTTCTTTTTAATCTAATACTTCACTCTCAATACAGAATTCGGTATCAAAAACGTCTGGACACAGTATTATCACTGATAATTAACTCCCAACTAATTAGTTTGTAGTAAACTTGCGTTTAGACAAATAACAACTAAAATGCAATGAATACAAGTAATAGGAAAAAAAATAGAGAAAATGATATATTACTTATTGCTTGAATAGTTGCATATCAAATATTAAAAAAAAAAGAATTTTCATAAATAACTGAAGCAAAATGAAGAAGTAGATGCATATAATAAGTTTCTATTCCAGTGAGAATAACAATTTGTTGAAACAGCATACTTCAGTGTTTAATGAATATTTTGATAAACGTTTATCAGGAATATTCTAATGAATGTTTGTCAGAAATATTCTAATGTTCATTTAAAAAGTCGTTTTTAACAACAGTTCTGAAGGACGAAAGGCAGAGCTGAAAAAAACTTTTTCGAAGCGGTTTTTGGTCATGCAAAAAAATAAACAAAAAAAATTTAACACATTCGAGGCGATTCAGTTTTCACACAGAAATTGATCAAGATACTCGTCTTCACGTAGAATAAACTTTTAGTAAATGCACTCATTGACCTTTTCTTTCTATTCTGTCGATTTTTTACTGTACTACTGGCCATTTCAAAATATAAGGCGGGTGGGTATTTCTTGAATAATGTTTGATAGGAAGAAGGTACAGAGCTGCGGTTTTCATCTTTAGAAAGAGGCTGTAACAGCACATCGATTCATATAAAATTGTTGAGATTTATTTCTTGAATAACACGTGATCGATAGTCATCCTCAAAGAATAGAATGTTATCCTTCGAAGATAGAATGAATTTTAAACTTTGAGGAGTGAACTAGAATCGCCACAGAACGGGCTACAAAACTACAAAAGGTCAAAGTTTCTATCTCGATCCATTGAAAAATTATAAACACAACACTAATCGCGTTTTACTATGGATTTTAGCAAGTTTTTCGTCAATTTCCGCGAGTTTTTTTGTCGATTTCAGCTTCTACACAACATTTTTCTAATAAACTCGGTAAAAATGACAAAATCCATAGTAAAATGCGATTAGTGTTGTGTTTATAATTTTTCAACGGATCGAGATAGAAACTTTGGCCTTTTGTAGTTTTGTGGCCCGTCCTTTGGTGATTCTAGTTCACTTCTCAAAGTTTAAAATTCATTCTATCTTCGAAGGATAACATTCTATTCTTTCAAGATGACTATCGATCACCAGTTATTCAAGAAATAAATCTCAACAATTTTATATGATTCGATGCGCTGGCACAGCCTCTTTCTAACGGTGAAAACCGCACCTCCGTACCTTCTTCCTATCAAACGTTATTCAAGAAATACCCACTCGCTTTATATTTTGAAATGGGTAGTACTTTGTTGTACAATTGGATAGGGAATCGAATCTCATATCCAGCTCTATAATGACTCAAATTACTTTTTCGTTCTGTAAAATGTAGTGTACATTATATGCAAGATAAGGATAGGAAGTTTCTAGATTTTTCTGTCGAATTCATGTCTATTCTGCTTATCGTTGCTCATCAGAATAAAAGCGATCAAAATTGTCAGTCTTCTTGAATATTTTACACGTCGTCAGAAGAAGCCAGCACAAAAGATAGCGTTGACTCACTCAGTGAAGTGAGTTGTTTGGATGATGATTTCGCTAGAATGCACTTCGAATCTGCAAGTTCCGGCGAAGACGTCACTGATGATGGGATGGATTCAAATATCTGGAGTGAAATAAAATCAGAATCTGATGGTGAATTTCTGGAAGATCATGGACTTTTTGAACAAGTAACGTCAACTTCCGAAGACGGTACAGTCAATCCTATCGATTGCTATCGACATTTCATCATTGATGAGATTATAAGCCTTATGGTTCGCGAAACTAAGAGATATGCAGAACAATACTTACTAACACATAAACTTAGCAAATGATCAAAAACTCTTCAATGGAAACCAGCTACTAACGAAGAAATGCTGAAATTTTTGGAGATAGTCATCGAGATGGGCTTAGTGCAAATGCCAAAAGTAGATTACTACTGGGGTAAAAGTCAATTGTACGGGTCAGAAGTCATTCAAAATACAATGTCGAGAGACAAATTCGAATTACTTCTCAAGTTTTTGCATTTTTCTAACAATGAGAAACAGGATGCAAGCCAAGATAAACTAGCCAACTTGAATCCACTTTTGATCCTATTGAAAGCTAGATTTAAGTCGATTTATACGCTCGGTTCTGTCACTACTGTCGACGAAAGAATGGTGCCATGGCGAGGTCGACTCTCTTTAAGGCAATACATTCGAGGCAAAGCCCATAAATACTGGGTTAAAATCAAGCCATATGAAACGCAAATTTGCTGATCACAAGGTTGAGGAAATAGAAGGATCTGCGCGCAATGTTTCCAGACGCTGCACTGGTTGCTATGAAGAAGGAAGGAAACAACAACCAAGAGGAGCGAGTTATGCGGCAGCTAAGAAAGTAAAAACTTTCTGTTCTGAATGTGATAAATTTTTTTGTCTTGAATGTTTTAACAAGAAGCATCATGTTATGAAATAAAGAAATCAAAAATAGCGAAGGTAGAGCAGATGACATATTACATTTAACCTCTTGCCTAAGAAAAAAAGCAAAAGAAAGTGTTTTTCTATACAGTTTCTTCTTACAATATAGCGTGACCTACCGGTGGGTCATATTGTCTCGAATGTGTTAACTAGAATATAGCGCTTCTGAATACTAGTTTCACACATTAATATTTGCAACGTTCTCAGATATCAAAGTGATAGATTTCATCAGAACGTTTAGAAGTTTCGAATACAAATTATTGATTGATCTTGAACAATGCTGCAAAACATAAAAATCGGTAGGATATTGTTTGTAAAAACGAAATTTCTTTTATGCTTGCCTGTATGTATACAATCATCTGTTGATATATTCTCTTAGCAAATATCAACCACTCGCTTCCTTGTCGTTTTCGTGAAAGACGATCTGAAAGCGAGTATTAAGGCGTATAAAAGTAAAAATTTGGACCTATGTCCTGCTCATTCGCCCCTACAGATCGTCACTGGGTACAAGTCATTATGAACTGTCACAGACCGTAACCGACAGCCCAAAATAGCATCACAGAACGAGGTAGATGCCTTTTGCGACTATCATACAGCATGAGAAATGCAGTTTGGAGTCTGTCACATATGATGATATGCGTCTTCAAGCGCTATGAAAGCTTCTGTATAAGCTAAATCTAGTTAAAACATCTTTGAAGTATTTTCCTGTTGAAGTTCGATACTGCAAAGTAAGGAACAATGGCCAAGTATATCCGAATATACAACAAACACGGCTTTGAAGTAATTAGTAAGAATAGGTACATTGCGTTTCACATTTTTAATACCGTCAGGGATTGTACTAACAGCTTTTTTGTTTCTATTTGATTTCGAACAAATTTGATTTTATTGTGTTTCTTACTTCTCTATTTTTGGCTTTTTTTATGCCAAAATCTTTTGATCATCCATAATATATGATAGCAGTTTTGCTTACTTAAACTTGTACGTCTAAGACTCTGTTCTGAAGAACTATATTTCGTTTGTATGCTCTTTTCAATTTCATTTGCTTGATCCATATTCTATTTGTACATGAAAAATGCTGAAATTCTCTGAATTTAGAACATATGATTCTCCTAGATAGTTTCTTTTCAGAAATTACGTCTAGTAATGTAAAGTTCTATTTTCATACAATGATTGAATCTCGTTCATTAACAAAAATAAAAATAGAAGCATGCCTTGTTCATTCAATTAGTGGATGAACATGAAGATCTTTCTAATAATAAATAGAAATTCAAACAAAGTAATCAACACATTTGTAACAATCGCTTCAATATATTCATTAGATACTTTTCGTTGCTACTATTTTATCTCAGAATGTTCAATTATCTTTTGATTCAATTTTTCTAATGTATGCACTAACTATGATGACTCATCCTTGATGATGAACTCACTACTGGTTCATGTCATACCATAGAATATTTTTGAATATGTTTCATATGTGTATTTGTGTAATCAGTAATACCTTGATTCGACTTATTGTGATGTGCTGTTCTAAAAAGAAAATTCTCATGTTCGCAAAATCGCGATAGAATCGATGCTTTAATCGGCTACAATTGTCCAATTAATTGTGAGATTATATTGTGGTAAGGATAAGGGTGTGTGTCAATGAATAGATTCAAAGCACTATACAAGGATCGTTTCGACTGTAGTTGAAACAAACTTTACCTATTAGATTTAGAATATAGAAAATATATTGCATAAAATAGTTTTAACTTGATCGAAGACATCTAATTCATCAAGGTACGAGAAGTAGTTTTAATAAATTATCTATGATATAATTGCGGATGAGGTTCAATATGGGAGTAACATCGATCAAGATGCGTTTGTCTGAAGGATGTGATTAGTGTCGATTGTAATCCATTCATTTCAGAAAAAAGACTAAAATCTTCTGTAGGTCCTGACGAAATTATCATCGGCTAACATCCGTTGTTCTTGAGGTATGTCCAGGTCTAGACTTATGACCATCGTTTATGGTCGTAAATGCTGTATTTACGATCGTATACATGCCGCGGATGACACGTTTGGTATGCGACGTATTACGACCGTTTCTTGCCACGCTGTGTACAACGAAATACTATCGTCGTCTACCATACGATCTGCGACGTAAAACGACCGCATTTTTACGTATGTATCCGTACGCATCAATGTTTCCTGTCCTATGATAGCGTAAACCACCGCATTTCACCGTATCATAACACATAATTAACCACCAAGAAGAGAAAAAGGTCCTAAAATACCTTTGTAAGGCTAGTTCCATTGATTTGGATTCTAAATATCTTATCAAATCCACGAAATAAAAAAAGACCTTTTTTCACAATAGACTATTTCTACAACTTAAGGCGTTATATATACCCCTGTCCGGAAAGTCCGTGCAACTATATCAAAACATTGTGTTTAAGCCGTCTTACCTACAGAATTGTACAGAAAATATATCTTTATCACGGTTAACAGCTTTGTGCGTTATGACAAGGTCTATATTTATTAAATATAATGTCCATCATTAGCAACCACACGTTGCCAACAATCTTGTAAAGCACTTATACCATTAGAAAAAAACTTCGAATCAGGATTACTAAGGTAGTCTTCAACAGTTCTAATCACGTAGTCTATTGGGAATATTCCTATACAATTTACGGTAAAATGTGGAAAAAACCAACAAAAGTTGTTGGAAATATCCAACATGTCATATGTGGATAGTTTCAACATTTCCGAATATTCTGAGACCTTCTATCTAAACAGTGATAAATACTAAACTTGGAAAAGCTTGTAATCAATCCAGAAAGTCGTTAATGATGGTAAAGATGCATTTTCCGTACGATTCTGTAAGTGAAATGGCTCAAACGCACTATTTTAATATAGTTGCACGGACTTTCCGGACAGGGGTATATATGGAGATTTCTTCGAAAAACAAAACATTGAATAAGTAATGGGACTAACATGCTGTCGAATACCTTTCGAAGCCATTTTTTCTCAATAACTACTCCTCTAGACATAATACAGCCCATTCAAAACAGAAAGCTCTTAAGATACCTTTCTCAGACTAGCTCCACTAGTTTGTACTAAAAATTCCTTTGCAAATCTTAAAAATACAAAAAGGTCTTAAAAGACCTTTATTTTGAATTCGAGATTCCTCTAGATATAATAAAATCTGTACATACAGAAAGACTTAAAATATCAATCTGGAATCAGTTTCATTGATTAGTATCGGATATAACTTACTAAATCCTAAAAATAGAAAAGTCTTTTATTTACTTTTTTCTAAGTCCTGATTCCTTAGCACATAATAAAGTCTGTTTATGCAGAAAGACTTTAAAGGCTGCTTTTTCAATTCCAGATTTCTGTGGACCTAATACACGGTGCTCTTAAAGCATAACCTTAAAGTACCTTTCTATGACTAGTTTCATTGATTTAGATTAAAAATAGCATACCAAATCTGAAGAACAGAAAAAGCCCTTTTTTTCTAAAAATCTAATTATTTGATATAGTTATCATCTGCTCTTGGAAAAAAGCCTTCAGATACCTTTTAATGATTAGCTCAATGATTGGTATTAAAAACTATCTTAACAAATCATATAAATGGAGAAGGGTCTTTTTTCTAGTTATGTATTCTTTCGGACAGAAGAATATGAGAATAAGACATCGAGAGAAAGCAACTTATTCCGATAGCAATATTCGAGTAAATGAGCATTATTTGAGAAAACTTGCTTTTTATAGGGGCTAAGAAGTTAGTCTAGATGGATGTGACAATGATAGCGTTTGCTAACTGATAAATTATGAGTCTCTTTGTTGATGATAGATCTTCACTGTGATTGAATGACATCAAAACTAATAGATTAGTTAGGAAAAGCTTAATTCACCTGAGATATTTCAAATAACCGAGTTTTAGCCATATTATTTTTCTCTCGATTAGAGATTTTGTAATATTTATTATGTATTCATGCAGACAATTTGCTAATTAAGGTGATAGAATATAAAACATTTGGCATATTTGTTATACAAATTTTACTGTGAGCTCTGTTATCATTGTACAATGTGATCACTTTATTGAAATAAAAATTGACTACCCAAATGCTAATACTTTTTACAATAAACTGGTAGAAAAATATTAGATTGTGATTTGATCGGCAATATTAACGGCCGTTTACAGACGTATAGGACAAAAAACGGTGCACATATATCTTGCTATTCACAACTGACATTTATGATAGTATTCGACAATCGTTTACAGTCATTGTGTTTTTACGATAGTCGTAATACACTATACGGAACTGTATACGATTGCCATAAATAGTCAGCGTAAACAGCTGCCGTTTCCCATTGTAATTCATCGGTTATGGTCGTTTACGACCAGACGTAATGGACCTGGGTAGAGATTCTTCTAGAAAGGCTAGAGAAAAGGATAGCAAGAAAAAGATAATAACCAAGACACCGCTCTTAGCAACCGATGGTATAATGTGCGGGCATTCTTATACATGTTCGCGATCAACAAGCGGATGTTGAATAAGGCTCATTGTTTTTTTTTCAAGATTTGTCTCAACTTCTTTAATCAAAATTTTCTTTAAATGCACATAAAATTACATAACTTTTTCATTGACCATTTTGATGGTTTTAATGTTTTTTTGTTAATTCTATATGATTGTACTTATTTTTTCAAATATCTGTAATTCTTGCAAAATTTTACAATAAAACAACAAAGAAATATAGTTATACAGTAAAACCTCTCTATAATGAACACCAACGGGACCTTGTAAAAAGCGTTCATTATAGGAGGTGTTCATTATATAGAGGTTTTGTATCGAATAGTCTCTTACATGTGCGGACGTCATAATGAACACGACAGAGTAATGTCTATGAATTGTCTATGCTACAGCTCAACTAGTGAACGCGGAGTAAAGCAAGTATTCCACCTCCCTGCCACATACATCTGCTCAATTCTTATACAAAATAATTGTTGTTCATCCTCTATTTAGTCATCTTCGATTGAATAAATAGATGAGCGAGTTTGAGATCCAGCCTAGAGATGGAACAATAACATCGTGAGCGTTCATTAGTAACAGAAAGGTGAAGTCATCGAGCCATTGCTAGTGTCTCGGTGACATTCAGTGGAGCCTCAGTCAGTTTATCGTTCACTACCTTGTTTCTACTATCGATATGCTGTCTGTCGCATTGACGATCGGCAAGGATTCGATTGTCCGGAGCAATAGATTCTCATCGCTTCTCGTTTTCTACATACAACCGTTTTCTTAGATTCAAAGCACCATAAATAAATCGAAATAGCGCAATTTCAACAGGTTTTCGAGTCCTTTTTCTCTTCTTTTCCGAGAAAAAAATGTGCATTTTGTCGCATTTTTGTTCATTTTTTAGAGGTTTTCTTTGTCAGAGGGACCTAAAAAAGTGTTCAATGTTCAGAGTTGGGAGGTGTTCATTATGTAGAGGTTCACTTACAGCAAAAATCAGTCGGGGGGACCAAGAAATCTGTTTAAACAGGAGGTGTTCATTATACAGAGGTGTTCATTAATGGAGGCTTTACTGTAGTTGGTATATATCAATGATGATAATTAAGCACAAGAATCTTGCTAGAATATGCAAGAATTTTTTTTCTCTTGTAATAAAAAGAATCAGATAAGAAATGAAAAACAAAAGATTCTTGCCTGTCGAAACATTTCTTGCCTCAACAGATAAGATTTTATCTACAAGAATATCATAAGAATGTCAAGATCTGGTTTTTCAGGTAAGAATCTAGAGGGTGGTAAATAATATTATTCTAGGGGGTAACACTATAATTTCAAGTAAGAGGCCTAATGAATTTTATACCAAATGAAAGCCCGTGAAAAATGGAATTTATTGGTACGAAAGAGTAAAGGTTATGAAAACTTTTCAATTGCGAACTTAAGACATTTTCAGAAATCTTATACTTTGTTCGCGTAGAAAATTAAGGTATCAGTAATTCTAAAACGAAGTGAAGTTGTTTTCTTGAATATTTTTACATGGTTAGATAGAGCTCGTCGAGCTCGACAAAACTGCATGTATTCAAAAACGTGTAAGCTATCTTTTTGTGATAAAAAATGCAAAAAACTATTTTTAAAAAAAATCTCAAAACACTGCTTTTTTTCAAATCAAATAAAAACATTTGGTTTTTAAAT
>JAJEKB010021384.1:1646405-1799049 GCA_022393335.1 Macrotrachela quadricornifera
ATTTAAAAACCAAATGTTTTTATTTGATTTGAAAAAAAGCAGTGTTTTGAGATTTTTTTTAAAAATAGTTTTTTGCATTTTTTATCACAAAAAGATAGCTTACACGTTTTTGAATACATGCAGTTTTGTCGAGCTCGACGAGCTCTATCTAACCATGTAAAAATATTCAAGAAAACAACTTCACTTCGTTTTAGAATTACTGATACCTTAATTTTCTACGCGAACAAAGTATAAGATTTCTGAAAATGTCTTAAGTTCGCAATTGAAAAGTTTTCATAACCTTTACTCTTTCGTACCAATAAATTCCATTTTTCACGGGCTTTCATTTGGTATAAAATTCATTAGGCCTCTTACTTGAAATTATAGTGTTACCCCCTAGAATAATATTATTTACCACCCTGTACATGGAGATGAAGACTGTAGGGTAATCAGGTCATTACTCCTGATAATATCGATACCTATGTTTCATAGAGTTGAGGAATTTGAGTGGATTTGGTGTAACGAGATCGTTATCCCTGGTGATATCGATACCTATGTTTTATAGAGTTGAGGAATTTGAGTGAATTTGGTGTAATGACCTGGTTACACCAAATTCACTCAAATTTCTCAACTTTTAGAATATATAGTTTATTGAGAGAGCAATGAAGTCATTACTCCATAAAGTAAGATGCGTGATATAAAGGTGAATTGACTTTAGTTGATTACCCTGTGGGGTATCCTGACGCTTAGCTCTGGATACCTAGGGTATTGGTATTAAGACATCTATGTGAAAATCGCAGGTCTGTATCTCATTCTTATCGAAACTTATTCAAAAAATGCCCACGGCCATTTAACTTTGAAATGGACAATAGATTGAGATACTTGTTATTTTCTTTTCATTATCCCTTTATTGCAAGTCCGTATAGTATCGATACACAAACTAAAAATCAACAATAAAGAATGAATGTAGATGATATGTGATACAAAAACAAAAGTAACACATAGTTTATAGCACATTATAAAAAATCCATGTATCAACTTCCATCATATTAAATAATGTGAATAATGTGAAACACAAACCTCTGTAAGCGAATATCGTTTATCCACATAACCAAGCGCTTCGTCGGTTTTGGAAGATGACATTTTCTACCAAAACTGCTTTCAAACAAAGTATAGACAGTTTTCAGACCATATATAGAATGTCTGGAAAGTCATTTAGCAAAAGTTTTTTCGTATATCTCTGCTACATTTAACTTTATCGAAATTTTTTTAAAATTACAAGTGAATATAACGAGTTCTTATTTATTCGAACGATCTTCGATACTACTATGCGAGATCATCTCCTTGCATTGAAATACAAAACAATTTTTTTCTTCCTCCGATGTAGTTTACTGAAAACTTAGGCAACATGTTTTTATTCTTATTTTCATATGGTTAAATAGAGCTTTTGGAGTTCTACAAGAATATGTATATTGAAAAAATTTTAAACTTTTTCTTTAAACGAAAATTTATAGAAAACCACTACAGATAGTCGAAAAACTTATAGAAAAATAACACAACTTTTTACTAGGCACATGGAAAAAAGCAAAATTTTTGTATTTCGGTTCTAGGTGATGTTTCTGCATATTATTATCAAAGATGGCTAGAATAAATAAAGTCTCAATGTATTGATCTATCATTTAAAAAAGAACTGTATATAAAACTAATGAAATAGCAAATATATAGGAAAAAACTTTTGCTAAATGACATTCAAGACGTTCTCAACACTTACCTAAGGCTTGTATCAATTATTATAAAATTCTTTTCGGTCTGTTCAGCGCAATAAGAGTTATTAAAAAGAAACATTCACGGCAAAAACTATGAATTCTCCATTTAATCTCGTAGAACACAATATCCTTCTCAATAGCATTTATTAAAGGAATTCCACAAAAAACAAATTAATCCGATTCATCAAAAAAGTTTGATGTATAAAATTAGACGAGTATTTAATCCACTTATAAAAGTACGTTGCTGATATGCCCATCTTCTTATGAGCGACCATATTTATTCTTTTAATGGCGCGTTATTTTCGAGCATTTCATCAATACGCTGTTCTAGACTCCAATCGATTTCATTCTCACAGAGCCGCAATGCGATGATTGTCTGTGTAAAATAGTGAGTGCATAGATGAATAAGAAGTATATATTTGTGATTCATATTACTTTGTTTTGTTCTAAAGCATTGGCTAAATGTTGTGTTCCTTCATTACCAATTTCATTAAACTCGAGGTCCAATGTGGTCAGTGTCTGTGTAAAACAGAAAGTCCTGTGATAAACAAGAAGAATCCTCATGTGATTCATATTACTTCGTTTTTTTCTAAAGCAGTAGCTAAATGTCGTGCTCCTTGTGGACCAATTTGATTATACCCGAGCTCCAATGTGGTGAGTGCCTGTGTAAAACAGTGAGCTCATAGGTGAATAAGAAGAATACTCATGTGATTCATATTACTTTGTTTTGTTCTAAAGCATTGGCTAAATGTTGTGCTCCTTCATTACCAATTTGATTCTCCCAGAGTGTCAATGTAGTGAGTGTCTGTGTAAAACAGTGAGTCCATGAATAAATAAGAAGATTGATATGATTCATATTACTTCGTTTTTTTCTAAAGCAGTAGCTATATGTTGTGCTCCTTGTGGACCAATTTGATTATACCCGAGCTCCAATGTAGTGAGTGCCTGTGTAAAATAGTGAGTTCATAGATGAATAAGAAGAATATTCATGTAATTCATATTACTTTGTTTTTTTCTAAAGCATTGGCTAAATATTGTGCTTCTTGTGGACCAATTTGATTGTCCCAGAGTGTCAATGTAGTGAGTGTCTGTATAAAATAGTGAGTGCATCTATATATATATATATAAAGAGGAATGGTTGTATGTTCGCTTGTAACTCAATCCCCGTAAAAGCTAGCGTCACCAAATTTTCCACAATGCTTCTCTAGATCTCAAGGAAGGTCGACGGGGGTTTGACATGGTCATTTGAGTACGTGAGTGTGGGGTGTGGAGTGTGAGGCGAGGGATGTGCGAGTATAGGTGAAATCGCATCCACATAGTGTTGTAGTACCCCAGGTGAACTAATCCGAGAGTTGGATCCGATATGGAATTCGATAATGAATGCGACAAAATAACATCGGATCCGAGAAAATCCTGGTGATGGAATCGCATCGGATTCCAAAGTGTTGTGATCCGATCTGATTCTGTATTAAATCCAATAGGTGGATCCGATAGGGTTTAAAGACCATACGTAAGTAGTGCTTAAATCACTGCTCAAAGAATTTGCAACAACTGACGCTTTTCCGACGGGGTCCAACGCAATTCTGTCACCCGAAAACCTATAGGATTCTGTCGAATAGTTGGATCCGATCGGATCCAACATCGGATTTTTTCATTTGAGTAGCTAACATTCCCAAACTATTCACGATGATTTCCTGGGTCCAGATGTAGTTTTGGAGATTGCTGTCATTATTAGAGTGTGGTTCAAGGTGGGGATGTTTGGGTGAAATTTCATGCATGTCGTATTGCAATGAAACTTGCGTGATTTCTTCGAAAATTGAGGGATTTTGTTATAATTCTAATATTAATCATTTCGTATCGGTAATTTTTGGTGTCAAAGTGAAAATCGAAGGTTTCTTATCCACATATATAAAGAAGAATGTCTATGTGTTTACCTGTTTGTCTGTTCGCTAATCATTTCGACACGGCGCCGGCGATTGCAAAGGAATTTTGTAAAGAACACTCTTTCAACCAGAGGAAAGTCATAGTGTAGTTTTCGACTCAAAATTTTCAGCTGAGGGAATGTTTGCCCCCTCCTACTTTCAGATGTACTATAGTAAATGTCTTTTCCAGGGAATTTGTGCATATGGTTCTTTCCTCAATAATTCAAGAACAAAAATATATAAAAAACTATGCTTTTTGCCATTGCACATAGGACATTTTAGGATAATTGAAAATGACTGACAAATTGTGTAAAATGAAGAACAACTATATGAATGAAAGTATCCATAGAATGAAGAAGGCAACAAGAGGGGCAAAATTCCATTTCTCATAAGTCATAATTTATATATAAAAAAAGGCATTGTCTCTTTTTTTCTGTTTTTTATACATTCGGACACCCCGTGAGGTACTGATGCCAAGCTTTTCATAACATACTCTAAGATCCAGAGGATGATCAAGAAGGGGTAAGACAATCGATGGGAGGATTGAAGTGAAAATTCACATACGTTATGATACGTTTCAATTTTTATGAATCTTTGAGAAACTTCAGAGCATCTATTGCCATTGTTAGGATATCCACCTCTTACTGTCACTTTTCTGCATTGGGTGTTAGTATAAAATTTGGCAATAGGCATAAGTTAAGTGAAAGAGACTCACACTCCACACTATCTGCTGAATTATCCGATTTAAGAATGAGCGTATGTGTATGCACGGCGGGACATGCAGTAATAATAGATGAAAAGGTCACAAACAAGCTCTCTATATGTCTTCTGTCGTTTTGTGACACGCTAAGTTTTCAGAATAGAGATTTCTCGAGCAACCCCGGATACTACCGCTAGTAGATAAATAAAAAGCAGATTGATCTGATTCGTATTACTTTGTTTTGTTCTAAAGCAGTAGCTAAATGTTGTGCTCCTTGTAGACCAATTTGATTATACCCGAGGTCCAATGTGGTGAGTGTCTGTGTAAAACAATGAGTCCGTAGATGAATAAGAAGTATATTCATGTGATTCATATTACTTCGTTTTTTTCTAAAGCAGTAGCTATATGTTGTGCTCCTTGTGGACCAATTTCATTATACCCGAGGTCCAATGTGGTGAGTGCCTGTGTAAAACAATGCGTCCGTAGATGAATAAGAAGAATATTCATGTGATTCATATTACTTTGTTTTGTTCTAAAGCATTGGCTAAATGTTGTGCTCCTTCATTACCAATTTGATTGCTCCGGAGGTCCAATGTGGTGAGTGTCTGTGTAAAACAGTGATCCCATAGATGAATAAGAAGATTGATATGATTCATATTACTTCGTTTTTTTCTAAAGCAGTAGCTATATGTTGTGCTCCTTGTGGACCAATTTCATTATACCCGAGCTCCAATGTGATGAGTATCTGTGTAGAACAGTGAGTTCATAGATGAATAAGAAGATTAATATGATTCATATTACTTCGTTTTTTTCTAAAACATTGGCTAAATGTTGTGTTCCTTGTGAACCGATTTGATTGCTATTTAGGTCCAATGTGGTGAGTGTCTGTGGAAAGTAGTATTCAAGTATACGTTTTCAAAATATTTTATGTACGAGATTTCAGTGGTAGAGAAGTTGCCAGAAAATTAAGGAAGTATTGTAAAGGTATATTTGTCAATTTAGTGTGAGGAATGGAAACCTATATATAAAAATATAGAGCCATACTTGGTTATCTGTATTAGTATAATTGAAGTATCTAACCTAGATTATTGTTGAAATGAGTTACACACAGATAACAGAAATTAGCCAGTATAAAGTGGGCTTTTTCCGCAAAACATTTTCGATCGGTTTTGACAGTATGAAAATGTTGGAAAAGAGTTTAGATGTTGATTATTTCAGAAATCAGATATTTGCAAAACAAAACATTTTTTCTTAGGGAGGTTTGCACCATAATACTACTAACAAAAGAGATTTTTCCATAAATTTGACAGAATTATTAAGAAAATTTGATGAGCTAGATTGCGTGGTTTGGAAGTCTCTCATTTTATCGTTTATGAGGGTTTATGGACTTTTTAGGTGATAATGGTTAAATGAGTTTAAACCTCAGGCTATTTGTGACGATAATTTACATAAGTTAATAAAATAAACGATCTTTTAAGGGTACCCCCCCCCCCTTTCCGGCACTTTTCGAGAACGGCTCATCAGAAAATGTTGAAACTTTCAGGGCTGATAGATCTTGGCCAGTAGAGCAAGAGTTGCCATAGACTCGAGATTGCCAAATCCTACCTGATACGAGATATCACGACCCTAAGGGCTAAAAAAACCCTCCCTTATCGCCTCCCTTTTTCGACCATAGTACGTCCGATAGGGTTGAAAATTTTTTTACAGATACTAGACACTGTTTGAAGGGACTACCTTTTTTTTGTTTCCTTTTATCTCTTTCTACTCGAAAAAATCACCTGAAATCTGAAAGCACCTCCAAAAAACCTTGGTTTTTTGGAAATAGCGCTGTTTTTTAAACTCTGTCAAAAACCAACAGTACATTATACTTTAAAACAAAAAAAAGTAGTTCTTCGAAACACTTTTTCCTATTAATAAAAGAAAGTTTCAGCTCAATCGAGTGTAGTTTGGCGGAGAAACGGGAGCGAGTCTCCAGTTTTTCCCTCAAAAACTCGGTTTCCTGGAGAACCAAAATAAAATGAAAATTTTGATGTTTTTCATAGGAAGTAATAAATCTTTTTCGAATTTTTGGCACTTTATACCTGTATACTAGTGCTCGAAATATGTCCAGTAGATAGAGGACAACTTGGAGAGTATGCTGAGCAACAAAAAAACGAAAAATGAAAAATTTTCAAATTTTTGGTCGGGAAAGGGGGGGGTACCCTTAAGCCTCATCATCCTGATTACTTCAGATCGGTATGTTATAGCTCGACAGCTATCTAAAACAATATTACATGAGACCGCGGAATATGCACAGTACCCAAAACATATAATGATTAACATTCTAGATTAGAAATATTAATCCGTTTAAGCTTGTAAAATTGATCAATAGAATATTGGACGCTACCTAGCTTTTGGATTAATGAATGATAATCAACATTAGTTGAAATTTTTGACACAATATACTTTGTGTTTAGTTTAGCAACCTTTTCCACTTCAATCTGATTTTAGTGTCTATTGCTATTGAAAATAGTCAAAGTCATTATATTTATCATAATATAGTGTATTATCATACAGATGTTTCAGCTTCGTTTTACAGTGAAAGTTCTTAAGAATGAGTCCGCCATAGGTGATGCCAACGCAGTCGTCGAAAAAAATTTTTTTCCGATTTTATCCTCTAAAACGAAAGGTCTAATAGAACCTTAAAATAGTCCAAAGTGTTAGGTTTCTAGTTCTTTCCTATGAAAAACATCGATTCATAGAAGTTTTTGGAGTTATTTTTAGATATGAAAAAACGATGTTTGGAGAGTACTTTAGTATTTTTTGATTATTTCAAGAACAGTCTATTTGTTCGGGCTCGGGCACGTTTCATTCGATAGAACGAATGTTAGGTTACAAATTGACTCTATTTGAACAATGAAAATATACAATAAAGAAATGCTACACGTCAAACGTTGTCAAGAATGTGCGAAGTACAGTATGACAGGGAACCAGTGTTTTACACTTCTCTCGCGCTGCGTAGGGGATCCCAGACTGATTTTTTTACCAGACATAGATCTCGCTGAGATACATCTTTTCGCATTAAATTACCAAGACTAAAAGACTCGGGGGGGGGGGGGGAGCAAGTTACCATCGACCATACTGTGACCCACCCTATCTAGTAGGTATTCATTGTGTCCGAGCAAGTGGTATAGCATTTTCGATAATCGAAAAACCGTCTTTAGATTCGTGTTCAGCGTGCAAAACTGGGTAGATTAAGTTATTTCAGAGTGATTTTTCGCTTACATCTACCAGAATCATGATGTCAGGTACTTCCTGTAAACATATGGAAGGGATGCGATGGATAAAAGTGTCAATATGCTGATTGAAAATGATTGATACTAGTAGCTATAGAGCTTGGGTTTTCGCCATTCAATAGACCTTTTCAGTAGCTACAAAAACTACTGATCACCGGATACAAGTCAAGACATATTAGCCGTGAGAGATATTTTCACATATTTTTACACCTTATTTGGCAAATGTTTGGTTAGAAAACTGTAGTTTCAATCAAAACTAATATCAGACTCAGAATCAGCGTTAAGAACTGAGTCGATCCATGTATGTTTCATAGATTTATAAAACAAAAACATTTTCTATGAAAAATGATCCGTGGAGCCCTCTCAGTGGTTCTCAAAGATAATTTGTCAAGAAAACGCTGTTTATTCCCTGGAATGAAGTTATTAAGTTCCTCTCATGTCAACAAACTGGGACTACACTAAGGCTTAACAATAAAAACATCATTTCTAGAAAAAATATGTTTTGACAACTGTTGAGGGGAGACCTCAGGGGTCATTTTTTATAGAAATTTTTTTTTATAAATCTCTGAAACATACATCGAACGACTCAGTTTGTAACGCTAATTCCGAATCTGATATTACTTTTGATTGAAACTGCAGTTTTCTAACCAAAAATTAGTCAAATAAGACCTAAAAATATGTGAAAATATACCCCACAGCTAATATGTCTAGGCACGTATCCAGTGATCAGTAGCTTTTGAGTTTATAAAACAGACAGTTTTGTAGTTACTAAAGTCTATCGAGTGGCGAAAACCTATACTCTGTAGCTACTAGTATCAGTCATTTACAATCAATATATTGATACATGTATCCATTGTATACCTTTCACATATCCACAGGCGTACCTAACAGCATGATTCTGGTAGATGTAAGCGAAAAATCACTCTAAAATAATTTATCCTACCCAGTTTTGCGCGCTGAACACGAATCTGAAGACAATTTTTTGATTTTCGAAGATACTATATCACCTTTGCAAACAGAGTGAACACCTACTAAATAGGATAAACCAGAGTATGGTCCACGACAACTTAGTGCCCCAGTCTTTAATCATGACAGTTTAATGTGAAAAGATGTATCTCAGCGAGATCTATGTCTGGAAAAAATCAGTCTGAGATCATGTGCTATATATGAGAAAAGTTCAAAATACTGCCTTCCCGGAGGAACATGTTTCTCGAATTTCGTACGGTTTTTGATCTAGTTTTTTTTCTACTCTATACATTGGTCATTCAAATGAGACGAATTTATAGCCTAAACTGTTCTCTATAAAATAATATGTTCCCGACCACAAATGATAGAGGTATTAATGAGATAATGTCAAAACATTGAGTGCACCCTGAATATAGCGATATTTAGAGGTCTTTTAAGACTCTTAAAACATGTTTCAGCTCGCAGTTTTTATCGGTAAACCCCAATGACTTGATATTTTGGATTTGACTATGGTTTAACTAGATCTTTCACTGAGATAATAAAATCGAAAAAAAAAGATTTTTTCGGCGAGGACCTTCTGATAAAGTAAGGGTTCCCTCTGACGGACTCTCTCTTAAGAAAAGAAATTATCTTGGATATATATATATCGAATCAGGTTGAATTAATATTATCAAACAAAAAGATCGAGAAAGAAATCTTTAGCCTATTGCGAACTATGATAGTGCCTAATTTTATAACCTTCAAGTTTTTACTTCAACTTATAATAGTTGCTTACGTTGTAGAACATGAATAGTATGATGAGTCATTTCCACAAACTAATGTCAACAAAAAAGAACACATTCAAGCTATTAGAAATCATTTCATACATGATATTTTCGCTTTTTCACCATCAAAAACAAAATAACTTTATTACTTTCAAAGATTGTCTTGGTTCTGTTTTGTATTTTCTAAGATATCGTACAGTTTTATAAGCTCACGAAATTTTTCACAACACTTGTATATATCCTTCTAAGTTCGTTTCATCGATAAAAAACAATTAAGTATACGATGATACTCTCCAATGAAATCTATCTGTTAGAATTAGGAATGGAAAGTTTGAAGGAAAATAATGCATTGAAGAAAAAAATAGCATTATTTGAAAGATGATAAATATATAATTTTATTATAGAAATAAAGATTACTTGGTATCGATGGTATGTGTCTGTAATGTCATTCAGTCTTGTGCAGACATTACGACATGACAGCAGAATTGTTAGTTCATCGAGATGGTCGAGAATTCTATAAACCAACTCGACTGGTAGTATATGAAATGATAAAATCATTTTGTTCGACATTGACGCTGCTTTCTTCGAATTGTGTATGTGCGCTGTTTAAAATAGTCTGTTTCTTTTCAGATGTTCGTTTGTATACGTTGTTTTATAAAATTTATTTTGATGATGCAATTTTTTTTCTCCATATGTAGAAATGTAAATATGTTAGACAAACAACGAAATTTGAAGGTCTTATAGAAGCAATTACATATTGCGTTCTTTTTATATTTCATACAAAGTAATGAATTGCTTGCATGTTATTTTTTCATTTTTCTCCAGTAACTATGCAAATGTAACTAATAATTTCTTTTGACTTAAACCTATCACAAATTTATTAAAAGAAATATCAAATGAACGCCTTTAAAGACAGTGAAAAACTGTAAGGTAAATGTCATTAGTAAAGACGTTAGTTAAGAAAAAGATAATATTATTGTTTGAGTTCAATCCTTGAATTTCTTGTCAAACATAATGTTTTTATTTTTAAATAATATTAATATGTATAAAAACGTTAATACTCAAAAGAATAATGATCATATTAAGTAATATGACAAGAATATTATAGAACAGATATTACTGAAGAAAAGATCTAACAAATATTACATATGTAGGAAATTGTTCATTTTTCTATTAGCATCATAAGTACACTAAAAAGCCACACTTAATTTAGACTAATTAATGTATCAATGTATAACAATCAAAACTATGACAGTAGAATAAAAACTGTTCAGTACAATATGTATGAAATACATTTACTATCTATTTTAGATGTATTTCTGTTTTATGTATAAATTCAAGTGTGACCTTTCATTCGTATTTTGCGTTCGAGTATTAAAATGAATACTTCATATGAGACTAACATGAATCAATCTGACTTAATAATATAGATAGCTCACTTTATAATTACAAGCAGGGTGAATTCAAAAGATTTGCTGACTCTTTCCTAAACAAAAGCAAATCTATCATTATATGATTGAGAAGGAAATTCATTTCGAAGCCCTAGATGTTTTTTCTAGGAATGAGCCATTTCGATCTCTATGCTGAACTACAGCATGAAGTTTCTGATATAGTTTCGATTGAAAAAAAACCTTGATTTTTACCTCTTTCAAGTTTCCCCATTAGAAATGTACCAGTTACCTTCTTCATACTTATAATATCAAAACTATTGCTCTGTTATTTAAACAACAATCATGCCAAAATTAGATTTTTACAATAGCTTTGCATTTATCTTGCTCAGTGTGCAATAGTTTTGAGAAAAAAGTGTGGCATTGGAACCACTATCAAAAGTCAACTACTATCCTTTAGTTGTTTAGTGATATTTCATGCATAGTTCATTGATTTGCATGATAAAGTAGTCCGTTGTTTGGTCTTTCATAAACAATAAAAACTTTTTCTCGGTATCTTAATTTTCACAAAAATGTTTCAAGATTTCTGTATTTCCCTATTCAAAATAAAATCGGTTTTTTGAAAAATCAAAAAATCAATTTAGTTCTTTCTTAAAACATTTGACGGAGCATCTCCAACGCCATTCTGTCCCAGTTCAATATAATATCAAATATGTTTTTTTTTATTTGAAAGCTCATGTTTAACGTTAGCCTACCTCGTGCTCGATTCCTTAAAATAAACCCGATTATTATTATATAAGAAACACTCGTCGTTACCACTCGCTTGATCCTCGACTGAACTTCATCTAATCAGCATCAATAACATTTTCTTCGATTCTGTTTTAATAACTTTAGCCGAGCACATTCTTGTATAAAACAGATGTGTTATATTGTCATTGACGAGTGTATTGTAAAGAGTCCAAATCTTTCCAACATCTTTTGAAATCTTTCGGAACAAACGGTTATACGATGCTAAAGGTTGGCCACACAGATTCCGTTGGTCGGTCAGTATTAACTAGTCGTTTCTGTCGATAATGCAATAGCCAATCCAAGAAAAAACAACGTGGGATAGCTCACAGTCGACCGAGGGCGTTCCTTCGGTCCGCCACTCCCGATTGCTCAGTTTTATGCGTATAATACAGGCGTAAATTCAAGGACTGCTTTATTTTCTTGAAATGAAAATCTGTTAGCAATACCGAAGAGATTAACCCTTTGAGGCCGAAATTATTTTTCAATTGAAAAATGGTTCTTTCGTCGGTTTATGCGTATTATTCATTTATGCTAACATCACAAACATCCACTTTGTGCGACTTTTAGAAAAAATAAACGAACTCCAAAGTTCAAAAAATAACCTCTTTCAACATTAACACTCAGAATTTCTCTTATGGTTCACACAAATACCCCAACTGCTCCTCACTAATATCCACCGCACTTCATAAGCTGCATTTTGATCCGATTAAGTGCCATTCCCAAATAAACTCTTATCTAAAAGAAAATTTGTCTGTCGAAATCACTCAGATTTGAGTAAAGGCTTTTTCTGTTTATTAATCGGATGAAACATACGACTCTTCGAGCTCTACTAAGGATAATATCTCCAAATAATCTACTAATGATCCGAATATGTCTATATTTCATTCGAATAATACCAGAAAAAAATGTTGCTCAAATCTGATTGGCTTCGGCAGACAAATAAGTACACATACATACATTTTATGGAACTCATATACGAAAAATGTGAGTGTAAGTTTTAAGTCGAAGTTTTGCGGCTCCCCTCCCCCTTCTAACAGACGCGATGTAGAAATTGGTTCCTATGTTTACTTAGCTGAAGCACAATTGTTTAAAGATATGTGAGTTCTACATTTTAGTCCCAAAGGAACTGTGCTGACAAGCTTTTTGATTATAGTTTAGATCATATTTGTTAGATATAGGTTCATTTTTAATATTCAATTTATTTTTGGGTTGATCATAAGTACAGAGCACATTTTTCTACCATGTAATGGATTATATATTTTACTTATATGAAAGAATAAACTTTATACTATAAAAAAAACTTATTCAGCAAGATTAATCAGTACATTCAATTGATGTTAATAATTCAGTCGAGAGTGAAGTGAATCATTTTATTATATTTGGAAGTTGATCGATTTGTCAGATACATAAAATGAACTAAATCATAGAGAATAAGTAATACAAGAATAACTAACCAAATTGCTCTGATTACTGGTGAATCAGAAGGAATCGGCTTATCAACTGCTATAGAATTTGTGGGCGAAGGTGCTTATGAGTTCGTAACTGGACGATGTCAAGAGGTACTTGATGCATCAGTGAAAAAAATTGGCAATAAAAATGTGACTGCAATTCAAGCAGATTCATCAAAATTAGATCAACTCGACAATGTATTTAATATAATTGAGAAAGAAAAAGGTAAACTTGATATTATCTTTGCAAATATAGGAATTGCAATAACTTCACCATTAGAATCAATTACAGAAGATCATTACAATTTTATTTTTGATCTTAATGTTAAAAGGAGTTCTTTTTACTATACAAAAAGCTTTACGAATTTTTTCTGATGGAAGTTCAGTTATAATATATGGTTCAATTCATAGTATAAAAGGTTTTCCAACTCACAGTGTCTATGATGCATCAAAAGCTGCTGTTCGTTCATTTGCAGGTTGTTGGGCTGTCGATTTGAAAGATCGAAAAATTCGAGTGAATCTCATTAGTCCAGGTGTAATTGAAACATCACTTGCAAAAAAAGTTGCTGGAGATACAGATGAAGTTTGGCTAACAGCTTCGAAAAAATATTTAGAAATTATCGTCTTGGGTCGTATTGGTCAACCTGATGAAATTGCAAAACCTGCTGTGTTTCTTGCTTCAGATGATAGTTTATATATCACTGGCATTGAACTTTTTGTTGATGGAGGTGTTGCACAGATATGAACCTCATTGTTTTCTTTTTTTTACATTTTTATTTTAAAATTGTCAATAAA
Source organism: Macrotrachela quadricornifera (assembly GCA_022393335.1). Lineage (NCBI taxonomy): Eukaryota > Metazoa > Rotifera > Eurotatoria > Philodinida > Philodinidae > Macrotrachela > Macrotrachela quadricornifera. The sequence continues at coordinate 1,660,198 of JAJEKB010021384.1, forward strand.
ATATGGATCTAGCTTTCATCTAGAATTTTCTAACTGAATTTTATTTGAAATTTTCTTTTAAATTAATGATCATCATTATCTCTATGATATTCATATTTGATTAATCAATTCTTTCAAATTCAAATACTTGAAAAATTTTGTCATTCGATAGAAACGGATTTTAATAAATATTCATGTAATTGTTACCTATCTATTCAATCAATCTAATTAAATGTGATTTCACATTCGTGGATTTTTTAATTTTTCGTAATAAATCAAGTGAGCCTCTAATAACATATAGACTGCTCTGTAGACGTGGTAACCGATTTTTAAGCATTTTTCCTAAACCATAACCAATTGTTTTAACAGCAGATGTAACTGGACATAATGGATAACTTTCTTTAGGTCTACGTACCTTAAGCAAACCATAAAGACGAGCTGGTCGTGAACCTATCGGTTTAGCTAATTCGCATTCTTCACTAGTAAAATAACCTTCCTTTAATAATCTTAATAACAAACGATTTAGACGATCTGCATAAATTCGTTTGAATGTTGATTTATCTTCTAGCAGATTTTCCATTTTACTAATGTAGTCACCTTTGTCCATTAGAACAACACCACGTCCTTTGTCTGGTTTAGTTATAATAATTGTTGAATCTTGTGCTAATGTTTGACGGATTGGTTTGTAATGTTGGTTGTACATAGTCATTTCTAATTCAGCTTTCTTTTGAAATGAATTAGATAATAAACAAAATTGCCTAGCAACACATAATTGTTCAGACGTTAGTTAATGTTAATTTTTTCTTTAGCATTTTTACGTTCATAATAACGATAATCTGTACGTCAATTTATTAATCTAGCATACAAATATTCCATATTATAAAGAAATCTCAAATTATCAAATTTGTTTATTGAATAAACATAGTGAAGACCATATTTCAGAGCATTTTATTCGTCCCATATTAATTGTCGTTGTAATAAATTCTTTATGAGCTTTAATTTCTTTTCTTGTGATTTATCACTACTATTATAGTTTATTATCAATTATTGTTGTTGTTGCTGTCATGATAAAGTGATGAATTATATATTATATTATGATAAAATTGTTTGTGATGTAATTTAGATAATTTAAGGTTATCTTTCTTCCATTTATACCATATGTTTATATACAATCTTATCACGTATAGATAATAAACGATTAAATATAAGTGTAGATGCACTATCTTTTAACGTATTTAATAATCTTTATCAATGATGACAGATACACATTAATAATCGTCTTTATTTTTTAATTCACCTTGTAGTATATACAATCGGCTGATCATGGGTTCGAACCCAGGTTTAATCTATGAAATAAAAAGAATTCCACTCTGTTGCTCATTGTATCTAAGTGTTATACTATGACTTGCTATGGTGTATCAGTTCGATTCCGAAATAGAGTGATGAGAATTTCTCGATCTTTTTGAGGAGAAAAATAAATGTGTCCACACGCTCGAAAATATGGTTACATGAAAAATTCTACCATGAATAGTAGTATTTTCAAGAAGATCATTGGAAAAAAAGTAGGACTTTCACTGAAAGTATTAAGTTTACGCCGACTTCCCATTTTTCCAATGAGAGTTTGACGGCTTTCCTACTAAATTCTCACTTTCAATCTCGGTGGTTTCTGATTTTCAAAGTGATTTTTGTGTTTCGCATTCTTGCTATCATATTCCTCTATTACGATTATTCACACTTATTTGTAATTGAGATTCAACGTCGATAATATAGCTTCCTATTTCTGTTTTTTATTGATATGCATGTTTACTAGTTTGATTATTATTATTAAAATATTTTAAAATGGATCAGCAGAAGAATTCTAATACGATGTAGTACCTTTTTTCACATAATGATCACTATGCAATTTCTTTCAAAGGATATCACATATCAAGAAAGTTTTAAAATATGTATTATATTTCTCCTCTAAATAAAGAACAATGCTTTTTTTGTAGAAGAATATTCGTAACGACAAAGAAAATTTAATATTTTTTACAAAAAACTTGAAAGTATTGTATATTCTTTTTGTTTTTGCATAAACATTTAATTTCACTTGCTTTCTATGGTTTACTATTACTTTAACACTTTAAAAAAGAACATAAAATTTCACTTTATCGTCTTGCTTTTTTCGTTTTATTAAAAGAAAATTGTCGTTAAGAGTAAGAAACAACAAGCATTGTCGTCATCTTTGAAATGTGCATAAGAAGAAAATATTTTGTAAGAAATTTTAATAGTATTTTATCACGATATAAGAGAGTCTGATTGAAAATTAATGTCCTATGTTTGTTATCAGTTACTAAGATTATTTTATTATGATCCGACTTTCGACAGATCTTCATCAGTAACAAAGTGGAAGTTTGCGGAGCTAAGTCTGTATGCTGTTCTCTTTTTGTACATTCATAGTTACGTAACAAACAGAAAATTGATTCACAATTTTATCGTATCCATGGAATATAAATAGAGATACTGCAACTTATGTAAAAGTTTATCTAAATTAAACAATAAAAAAATATGCTTTTTAACGAAATCCAACAAGTTATTTTAGATTGATTTGATTTTAACAAGAAATAATATATAAGACTTCGTTAAAATACATATTTTTAACACGTTTACATAGTAAAAAAGTAATGTTAAATTTATATAATTTTACAAGAGAACACTAAGTTAAAATTTATTTCTATTAAATTCATAATAATAAATCTTTTAGTAGAAATCTTTCTTTTTGAATTTCATTTAGAAATAACACAAATGGCCTTAGCATGCATCATGAAAGAATTGAAAGATATAAAAGAAGATACATCAGAATATATTAATGCAAGACCATATCATCCTGACAATGTATTTTGTTGGCAAGCTACAATATTGGGTCCTCCTGGTACTCCTTACCAAGGAGGTCGTTTCTTTCTTGATATAAGCTTTCCAATAAACTATCCAATTAAACGGGCAAATTTTAAATTTACCACAAAAATATTTCATCCAAATGTATATTCAAATGGAAATGTATGCATGGAAATTCATGGAAATCAACGGATTCTCACAATCTCCAAGCTATTATTATCAATTTGTTCACTGTTGAGCGATCCAAACACCGATGATCCAGCTAATCCTGAAGCTGCACATTTTTATCGATTCGATCGTGATAAATATAATAAAATTGCACGTCAGTGGACAAGAAAGTATGCTATGTGATGTTTTGAGAAGATTTCGATGAAAAATATAACTAATCTGATTATTTGAAGACCTTTTTTTTGAAATAAACTACCTATTCCAATCGTTTTACGGTCTAGACATTCTGCTGAAGGTGTATGAAGGTAAGAATGACAAATTTACAGTAGAATTGTGAAATCAAGAAACTAGAAATCCTTCTAAGAATCTGACAGCAACTCAGTTTGTTTTAGATTAACTTCACAAGTGTGAATTTACTAACATTGTACTACCTATAATTAATATTGCTCCATATAATCATAACAGTTCACTATGTTAGATTAATACAAAATGCATTTTGTTTTTTCTCTCAATTCTAAGTATCTGTTTTATTCATTTAAAAATATATTGTGTCTATCTTGATAATGAAGCATTCTTCTTAGTAAAAATTTTGTCAGATCTACTATATTTCAAAACTGTAATTATAACCACAATCTGTGACAAGTTATGCAATCAATATCACATATAATTGGTTCAAAAAAATCATTTCTTTGAAAAAATGAATTCATCGACTCCACAAATCTTTAGTCAAACATGCAGAAGTTATATATCAAAAACAATAGCCATAAGCCTATGGGTCATGCTTTCCTTTTTTACTGTAATGTTCTTTTGACTTGCGACAAACGGACATACTAAATAGATTAATGTTTTCTTGAAAATATAACATCTCAAGAAGAACGCATTCGTTTTGACTGAAACTTTCACGATAGTATACGAATCACAAAACCAACATGTGACAAAAGTTTCAGGTCGAAATTCTTTGATTTGATGTTTCTGTAATTATCTTATGAGGGTGATATATCCAATAATACAACCATAACTTAGAAAGGATGGTCCATGGACACTTTTTCCTGTCCTACTGGGCTCGCTTCCTTCAATCAGATGGAAACATTAACTAAAAAAAATCTATCCCACATGAGACGATAAGCTTGAGAATATCTGATTGCCTAGAAACTGACTGCAATCGGGATTATCGAGAATCTAATTGGTGCAATTCCTGTTCTCAAACAAGCAAGCAAACATATTTTATTTCATATGATCCTATATTTAGTTGACGAAAAAATATCTTCCCATTGTAATTATAATAAAAAAATCATAGATAATACATTACAAGTTTCGCGAGATTTTTAGTTTTGTTTTATCCATCATCCTGCACATTTCTTCAACGTGTAAGAAATATTTGTGGCTAAAAATCAGCTCTCAATACCGAACAATTTGGTAGAAGATTACATATTGATATAAAAGTGTGCCACGAAATATTTTGCGTAAAAATCATACTAAATCGTGAATAAAACCAAACTTATTTCAGTTGAATATCAACAATTCATTTTTGAGTTGTTGGTCAATTGAATAGTTGCATTCAACTTTCAAATTCTTTTCCTTCCTCTACTATTACGTTTAAATTAATGCACACAAAATATATTCTCGTCTTTCACGATCATATCCACTTTGCTCATCTACTGAAAATCACTCTATATCTTTTGTTCATGCGTTACACAGTGAAACACATAATATTTTTATTAGATGCATCACTGACATAAACATAATTCTCTAATCGATTTTGTACAGAAGATTATCCTATTCTGGTTCTTTAATTTCATATTGAAGTGAATATTTTTGAAGAAATCATAAAGTTTATACAGTTTTCTATGTATATTTATAATTTTATTCTTTTGATATTTGTTTTTATTTTCTGTAAAATAATGAAAATTTTCGATCTTGCACGATCGTTTTCAACTTTTTGCCAGGACAAATTTATCAGAAGTTACAAGACACAAAATATAAAATTAATAAACTAAACAATATAAGTATGATAATTATGATTAAAAATTTATTATAAAATCTCAAGACACTTCAATTTTCATATATCATCATACAAAAAAGTAGTACTTAACATGGTGAATAATTAAATTATAGATATTTGATAATGGATTTGAATTGTATTAATAGTTTCACATCATAATCAGCACGATTCAAATATCGGAAAATATCAGATAATGATGTAAATGTTCATGCTGTTTAGTTTATTAATTTCATGTTGTGTCTTGTTACATCTTGTAAATTTGCCTTGGTAAAAGGTTGAAAATGATCGTGTAAGATCGAAAATTTTCATTATTTCACAAAAATAAAAAAAACTACATAAATTTCCATCCGTGTCTTCGCGAATATAGTATGCTCTCTGATGCATTTATACGCACGTTTTACATCTTATTTGATATATAATTATTTTCGTACACATTTAAAGAGGCCTGTCAGTTAACTAAAAAAAAACTCTTACATAAATATTGTTTTTAAAATTGAATATATACGTATATTTTTGTGATTGATCGGTGAGAAAGCCTATTATTTCGATAAATTTTCAATTAATCTTCTTAGTTTTTTCTTCATGAAATTCCTAATAAAATTATTTTTATGAATTTGATAGTATTTCATAAAATATTGTTTTATTGAATGAGAAAATGTTTTTCTTTTACTATTATTGCAATAGTATTTTTATGTGCACGTTAAATTCCATTTCATCATACCGAACACTAATATTTGAATAAGATGAAAAGAAAAAAAAAAGTTCTTTTTATTTTGAATAATAAGAAAAATACATTCAATTTACTTCAACTAGTTCAAAATAGAAACAAAATATCATTAAAAAAAAATTTTCATTTCATTCGTTTATTTTTCTTTTTTGGAAGAAAAAAAGCAAAGGTTAAAATTAGAACAAGAAAAATACTTCATTCAATCTTTTAGTTTTGAATATCGAATAATAAAACCATTGTATCGTCGTCGTTTTATCAACATTTAATAATATATGATGAATCGTTTTGGTGATATTGATGCATCATGTAAACGACTTCAACCTATTATTGGTTATCATACTGAAAAACTTGTATCAATTGAAAAAGCTCTTGAACCTGTCGAGCCTTTTATTAATGAATTATCTCGTTTTATACAAATAGCTAAAAAAAATTGTCATTTTCCATCAGAACATGGATTATCAAAAGATGAATCTGCTGCTGTTTATATATATACAATGGATTGGGGTGATACTGCTCTATATCGAGTATTAAATAAAGCATTACGATCAGAAAATCGACAAGTATTAAAAATATGGCTTCCATATTTAAAATTATTTGATACAGCATTGGATAAATTACCCACTGTCAAACAGATTGTATGGCGAGGTGTATCAATTGATATTAGCAAGAATTTCATAAAAAATCAATTTGTAACATGGTGGAGTATTAATTCATGTTCATCATCAGTTGATGTTATCAAAAATATTTTTGGTAATAATAAAAATTCAACTCTTTTTTCAATTGAAGCTGTTAATGGAAAAAATATTTCTGGTTATGCACAATATGAAAATGAACATGAAACTATTTTAAAAATGGGTACACAATTTCGTGTAACAAATAATACATTAGAACAATCTAATGGTTCGCATGTTGTACATTTGATTGAAGTCAATGTTAATGATGATGATGAATCATTGGCATCAACTACCAATGAAATGCGTCGAGCTTCAATAGCATCACATCAAGAACGATTGGCATCAACTACTAATGAAATACGTCGAGCTTCTGTACCATCGAATCAACAACTATTGACATCAACTACCAATGAAATGCGTCGAGCTTCTGTAGCATCAAATCAAGAACCATTGACATCAAGTACGAATGAAATGCGTCGGGCTTCAACAGCGTCAAATCAGGGAGCTTCGGGTAAGCTAGTTATGTTTTTTCTTCTAAATAAAGTTTTTACATGATTTAAAATTGAGAAAAGTATGAGATATAAATGCTACCAGGGCTGCGCCAACAGCCCACTTTTTTCCGGCCTGGTCTGGTTTCTTGGCCTGGAGGCCAAATACTATTTGTAGTATCTTGAGATTATTAAATTCTTTTCGTAGCGATAATTCTGTATAGTTATTGTTTTCCTTTTACTCCATTAAAATTGTTTTGTTCTTCAAAAGGATGTAGTTTTCGTAGAAAACTTATTGAACTTTACTATCATCGCACCTCAGTTCTCTTATTTTTAAGCAAAGAAATCAATCAGAAAATTATAACCGGGCCAAAACTCTTGGCTTTGCAGGACGATAGCTCTGATTGCTACGATAATTGTACAGCTTATTATTCAATAGTATGCCGACACTGTAAACATTTCTTCATCTATTTACTAAATACTGTTTAAATAATAAAATAATATGTCACTTGATATTCAAGTACCATAAGGAAAATCGTTGGTTTTGCCATGTTGGATCCTTGGCATATACGGCCGGGACTCCGTCAAGGGTGATCCTTTTTTCTTAAGGGAACACCAACATCCTGAAAGAAGCACTTGGAGAGATAAAGATTCTATGGAAATAGCGTAAATAGTCAGTAACAGTAACTTCTCCATGCTACTCTCAACTTATCCTTTGAAGACAATAATGCTTGCTCTTCGTCTTCCACCCCAGTTTACTGTCAATACAACATATTATAACTCTACGCTCTCGCCCCCAAATTATTTCTTGAGTCACCCTCACCCTCACCCTCGAACACCGTTAGCTTTGTTTAAGAATGCATACAGCCATCACAATTAGCTGTAAAAGTCTTTCTTTTGATTTACTTCTACTTATCCTATTAATGAATTGAAAATGGATACATCCGTTACCAAACCCGAATCCGAGCCGAATTCATCGAACTTCAACGTTCGGATTCAGGGCATATCTATCAGGTTCTCAGACGTTGCTGATTTGCTAACTTTCGTTGAAGTTCTTGGCCCCCTAGAATTTCTTCAGTTCAGTGGATGCCTTGAGACTCTTGATTGCTTTGAAAGATGGATAGTTAACAGGTTTCATTGATTCAATTTATATTCATATCTGCTTCTTTGAAAATAAAATCCAAAATCTAGCTGGTTTCGTAGTCTGAATCTCAGATCATATACAAAATAAACCTTTCAAAAATTTACAGAAAACTTTCCAAAGTATTTGCTAGAATCTCATATATAAAGAAGAATGTTTGTTTGTCTATTTGTTCGTCATGTATTTGAATCCTGTAGGATCCGATGTAACCAAACTTTGCGTGACATACTTTTTCGTCAAGGAGAAGATCAACGACTACTTTTCAATTCAAAATTTAACCTCCAGGATACTTAGTAATTCTATCGTTGGAACGCTACATTTAATGTCTCACCCTCAAGATTTGTCTATTTGTTGATCAATCAGATTTGAGCTTATTTTTATTAAGTTTTTAATCAAGTTGTGAACGAAAATGTTTCAAAATATGGATTTTTTAAACTCTGAACTAAAGTATAGATGATTCAAAGTGTTAACGAAAATGATTTATTAGAATGAAAAAGAATTTTTATGCTTTAACTCCTGATGTGAAAACTAAAAACGTTGTGTATCAAGCAGCTTTGCAATAATAATTGTATTTCATTACATACCATATATCTTAAATTAAAGAAACCCATAAAACGATAAAAAAACTACAAAATAAACTGAAAAGGATAGTTTATTAATATAGAAAGCCAAATCAAGATAAGAATAAAATTCTAGTAAATGCCTCCATTTTTTTTAATCAATTTTATTCAACAAAATCAATTAAAATTTTATTTATAAATTCTTTTTTTTTTATAGGACAAATAACTTCTTCTCAAATTAATATGAAAACAAAATGGCAACAATATGGAACTACTGTTGCTGGAGGAAATCGTCCAGGTAAACAATTAAATCAACTCGCTTCTCCTTATGGAATCTATATTGATGATGATAATCAATGTATTTATATTGCTGATTGCGATAATCATCGTGTAGTTGCATGGAAATATAATGCAGAGACTGGTGAAGTTGTTGCAGGTGGAAATGGATATGGAAATCGTATGGATCAATTAAATGGACCAACAGGTGTTATTGTTGATCAAAAGAATGACTCTCTTATCATTTGTGATTTGGGAAACAGACGAGTAGTCCGATGGCCACGTTACAATGGTAAAAATGGACAAATAATCATATCTGATATTGATTGTTACAATTTAACAATGGATAATAATGGAGATCTCTATGTTTCTGATTTTGAGAAACATGAAGTGAGACGATGGAAAATAGGAGAGAAAAGTGGAACAATTGTAGCAGGAGGAAATGGAAAAGGAAATAATCTTAATCAACTGAATGAACCTACTTTTATCTTTGTTGATCAAGATTATTCAATCTATATATCAGATTCTGGAAATCATCGTGTAATGAAATGGTTAAAAGATAAAAAAGAAGGAAGTATTGTTGCTGGTGGACAAGGTGAAGGAAATAGTTTGACACAAATATCTTATCCTGAAGGAATATTTATCGATAATTTTGGTCATGTTTATGTAGCTGATTCTTATAATCATCGAATAATGCGTTGGTCTAAAGGAACTAAAGAAGGTAAAATTATTGTTGGTGGAAATGGAAAAGGAGAACAACTAAATCAGTTTAATCTACTCAGAGGTTTATCATTCGATCGACAAGGAAATCTTTATGTTGTCGATAATTCAAATAATCGAGTACAAAAATTTAATATTGATTTAAATTGAATTAATACCTATTTTCGATAAAAAGAATTATTCATGAATAATTATATTGTGACACTTTACATTTTATTAATTTGAATAAATATTTGAAAAGAGACAGATTCCTATAAAAGAATTATTTTCGAAATTACTAATTATTTCACATGTTAATAAAAAGACATGAAATCATAAATACATTACTTTTATTTCAATAATAAATACTGTAGAACTTTTATTCACTTTGTACAGAGCATCCATTCATTGAAATATGTCATATCGATGCAAAAAATAAACTAGATACTTCATAATCCACTTAAAGTTCCATTTTTCATGAGAAAAAATATTTATGATAATTTTTTCCTTAAAATAGTGTTTAGTTGGTCAACATTGTAAGGCATTTTGTTGACATCATTCTATTTTTTTTAAACTTCTTTTTTTACCATTTTGTAGAGAAGAAAAGGTGGTGTAATATCTGTGAAATTTAGCATGGACACTTAATATGATTGAATGGTAGTGAATATACTAAAAAGAATTGACATATTTTTCGTTCGAAAAATCATCAACTTTAGGCAGTATTTCAAGAATAACTTTTGACCAGCCTATTGAAATATAATTTATAAATAGGTAATTTTGTTCAGCTTTCGATGCTCTATATACCGGTATATCACACGAAAAATTTCATTCAATAAATGTCATCGAAGAAATCTCGATTTTATAGAAATATTTTTTAATAATATTTTTCAAATATCATTGTGAGCGCTCGATAGTAAAGTTCAGCTAACTTTTCATCAGCTCACCCAAATACGTTTAAAATGTGGACTTAGAGGTTTTTTGGATAGCATTGAACAAAATAAGAATATCAAATAAAAAAATCTTTGATGAGTGTTTCGAATTCTCGATGGGCTCATGGTTCCTCTCTTAAATCAACAATCACAAATACAACATTGCATAAACGAAAAACAATGTTAAGCATATGATGTGTATCAGTTTCAATTGGGACTTTTCCATCATCATTATTATTATTATGATTACCGTCTTCGGCATGAAGAAGCCCCGCCTAGATCTATTCAGATTCGCTTCTGTATTAGTGATAAACAAATATTAAAATTGTACGATACATTGACGACTCGAATAGGTATAATCCAATGGCACAGGTAATTTCCAATTTATACAATTTACTCATCGTCATGGGTCTAAAACATCAATAGATCATTGAACTGCCCATGGACATCGAGCTACATATTTATACAAGAGCATTCGATTTTTCACTAATATTTTAGATTTCGTGTATTTGCTCACTACCTTTTTCTTTCATGCGACTAAGTTTCATATTTCCTTCTCAAATCAAGTATTCCTGTAGAATTAGATTGAAATGTTGTCGATCATTTGTCGAAATGAATGCTATTCGAAGACAAATATGATTGCAAGGAAACAGCAACTTACATCATAGTCGATCGTCTATTCGTTGACTAGTTTCATCAGTATATTCGAATAATAAATAATTGTTGTCACTAAAAAATCATATCAACCAACAGATTCGTCTTGGCAAAATAAACCGTCATCAACCAAGCGTGGTTTAGCATAACGATACGAACATGTTTTCATAAAGAAAAAATCCACTAAAAATTCTAATGAATCCATTTGTAAATGGAATTCAAATACATATTTCTTTTATTTTATCATTGAGTTCAAAGCGTTAAGGATGATAGTTATAATGTATGCGACACATTATATTTTAATGTGTATATCGTATGAGTGGAAAGAGAAAAGATGAAGACTACGTTGAAGGGCAAATATAAAAAGGTATTCACACCATACTATTTACGTAGATGGCTCACACACTTCAGAACGGAGAAAAATACTCGCACTCGTGCTCGTACTCGTATTCAGACAAATATATACTTGCTCAGCTTTGAGAGAACACAAAGATAGAAGTGAGAGAATAACTGCGCAGTATCTTATCCCTAAATATACCAGCATCACTCAAGAATATATTAAAAAAAAAGACGAGTAAATCATAAAAAAATTTATATAGAAGGATGTTAACTCCGCGCAGGATCATAACAGAATTTCTAGCAGTGTTACTGTCAGTATTACTAATTATTCCAATCACCAAAGGGATTAACATTTCACCGACGGCTCAAACACAACAAGGTATTTATATTGGCCGTCAAATAACACTAAATGGTACAAATGTGAATTATTGGTTTGGTATACCTTATGCTCAACAACCTATTGGAGACCTTAGGTGGATGCCTCCTCAAGCTCTTGCCACATCAAATATTACCAGAGAAGCGTACAATTCAAATTCTTGTCAACAGGTGTATGACTTTGGCTTCCCACGTACCGAAGCTTGTCTCATCGTAAACGTTTATGCTCCAGAAAATGCAAATAATTTGCCTGTATATGTTTGGATTCATGGAGGCGGTCTTTCTGCCGGTGCTTCTATGCAGTACAATGGCACCCCATTCGTTAGCACAAGTATTATGAATTCTTTGCCTATAATCATCGTTACAATCAGCTATCGGCTCGGTCTGTTTGGTTTTCTGGCAGATGAAGAATTATTTGAAGAAAGATCAGGTATCGACAACAGAAGAACGACCGGTAACTATGGCATATTAGATCAAATAATGGCATTAGAATGGATAAAGAAGAATATTGCTGGTTTTTGGTGGTAATCCTGAGCAAATTACTGTTGGTGGTGAGAGTGCTGGCGGTATAAGCATTGCAATTTTACTCACAACCTCACTGGTTGCTAGTGGTACATTTCAAAGAGCCCATGTTGGAAGTGGTACTATATGGCCCAATCCAATTGCCCTTTTACCGGTGGCCATCAATAAGACTGGCAACGTTTTGAGAGCTAGTACAGATTGTACTACACTGCAATGTCTACGCAATCTAACTGTCGATCAAATTCTCACTGTCGAGCGCATTGTAATATCTAAAGATATAAATGGAGTATCCGGTGTTCCAGTTATCGACGGTTACGTCTTGAACGATATCACGGAAAATTACTACGCCAGAGGAAACTTTCAGAAAGTTCCCTTACTGATCGGAACGACGGCGAACGAGTCAACTACAGTCACATGTCGGATCTTCAATGGCACTGCTAACAGTGCACAAGTTGAAGCCTACTTCAGGACAATATACAATGCCACCATTATTGATGAGATTCCTTCAGTCTATGGTCCCTTATCTGCCTCGAATAATCCATTAACGTATCTAGGTATAGTATACAGTCACTCTTGGATGAATTGTGGATCTAGACGTATGGCTATGAGCTTTTCTAGTTATGCAGTACCTACTTATTTATATACATATAATCATCTCCTATCTGCTACACCGCCTTGTCTTGGTGTAACTCATGCTGCCGAACTTCCAATGCTCTTTCCATCGTATATTCCTTATTTTTTGCGTGGTTACACTTTCAATGGAATGGATCAACAACTCTCTACGAATATGATGCTATATTGGGCTCATTTCATTTATAATTCGAATCCTAATTATAATGGAAGCTCAGCCAACTGGGATGTTTATCAAAAGTCGACCGACAATGATTTTGTTATTGAGTTCAATCCATACATGAGAAACCGTTATTATTATCCTACTTGTTCACGACTCTGGGATCGGTATGCTGTGACAAACAGTGCATTTACATCGTCTGCAAATACGTACATCAATAATTACCAGTATTTTTTGTTGCTTTTCTCTTCTGTTTGCATTTATATCTGTGCTAGCTTAAACTTTTCGTGACGCGTTTAATTTTTTTTATCATAATAAATATTTTTATAATATTGAATTCTTTAATTCTATGTTCTGTGTATACTTCTTGGTATTTTCTCAAATTAGATCATATACTGGTGATAAAAATCTAGTTAGCCCTTGCAATCGGAGATTATTTTTCAAAATAAAAGATAGTAAAATTCTCCAAATTCAACATCATTGTTTATCTTATGATCTACGATGACATATACTTTTTTAACTGGTTGTACTACATTTACTATCGCATCCTTTTAAACTTTAAGTTCAAAAGCTTTTGCTTGTCAAAAGAGTCTTCGCTAAAAAATCTACAATGCATTCATTCACAAATATTTTACAGAATAACTGAACTCACTAATTATATAAGAAAACCTTTTGACGTCTTTCATTGCATATAGCTCGCAGCCAATCGTCGACGTTCCTATGATCTGCTATCTTGACTCTTCGCTTTTCTCATTTTTGTAGGTCTAGCTCAACCTACCACCATATATTCTTGCTCAAACTATCTTCTAGAAATATCAAGGTTTGCGAGCTGAGAGAGGTGAGGACGAGGCTGTGAGTGGACTTACCGTAATCATGATTTCATCCCTACTAAAGGACTCTGCAGACGCCTCTGGTAGTATATTTGTCTACAATGGGTAAGAATGATTGAATTGTTTGTGAAAGCTGATATCTACATTTATTCTGCACAATGAAGCTTTTGGATCTTTTTTTTAGCAACAGAGCTTTTATTAATGTAAAATTATGACAATACATATACAAACAAAAAAAAATATCATGTTGATGCTTTTGAAATAATGATATGATTTCCTTACAATTGATAGGTTTAATCTATACTTATTTAAAATACTTAGCTGCTTAATACAGCTGAATGTCTTCCACTATGCAGAAGAATACTACTGCAGCGAGAAAGATAATATGAGTTAATCTGTAAGATTTTTACATTAGACTTCCTATTTAAAGTTTATTGATATCTAAATATTATCGCAGTTGTATAATGCTAGTAGTTAGAAGGACGTTGACAACAGAAATGATTTTATTCAAAATATTTTGTTATGAAAACATGGACTTGAATACTGGTGACTATTGAACTTTTATGAAAAACATCTAATATTACTGCCAATGAGTGATCCCAAAATTTCAAGAAAAATTCTTGAATCTAAATCGATATAACTTGTGAAATTTGGCTGACTTTTCGTGAATATAATAAGTTTATTCGACATAATATGTTTCCAATACAATCAAAGCTTTGCCAGTAGGGAAATTTTCGGATCAAATCTCTTGATCATTGATTCTATGGAAAGCCTTAAAAATGAGTAAAACAAGCAAGTTTTAGTACCCAAAAAATTTTTAAAAAATCGATAAAACATCAGTAAAGACTGGTTGGTCTGAAAAATTGGACCGTACTGGATCGGTAACCGGCACACCGGCCAATCCGGTTCCAAGTCTGGTGTAGACTTTTTTTAATATTATGGAAACGAAAAGCTTAATGCAGGAAAAAAGACAAAAATATGACGAGCTACCAAAAACTCTTGAAAAATACATAGATGAAGGAAGATCACAATAGTGACACAACATGGACAGTAAAAAAATATCATAAAGTTAAAGAAAAACCAAAAAATGAATAAAATATAAGAAATCAAGTTAATGAACATATACTAACAGACGTAACAAGTTGGTAAAGATAGCAGAAGATGCAAGTGTACAAGGGAAGAAATTGTGTTCAACAGATATTACTAGAAAATACGGAATGGCATGATTAATATCTGAATTATAGCTGTAGGACACAAAGAGACGGAAATGTGGAGTTACCGTAAAATTGTAAAAATCATTTTCTGTAGCTGCATGTTATCCATAACCAACTAGATTCTGAAGATTGTCCATTGTATTATTCAATCTGTAGAATTTATCATATGAATTGTCTAACTATGAATTTTCAATTCCCATTTTTCATTTCACAACTCATCCATGCTTCTGCAATTATTTGTCTAGCCAATCAACTAAATAATCACGCAGCTGTTGGCCAAGTTCACTATTTGAAACAGATAACTGAATTGGTTCTTCACTGCCATATAATACGAAAGTGTTTTTAGTAATTGTAATTCCATAACCAAACCAAGTAAAAACACTTCTGATGATAGGACGCCAATACAAAATTTCTGTGTCCAAAAAAGCTTTAATACATTTCTCTGGACCAATATTTTTCAGAAACAGGTGGTCCAACTTGAAAATGTACTTCCAAAGCTTCTGAACTGTTTCATCTTTTAAAACTGACATATGTGGTAAGAAATCAAAAATCTCATCCAATCCCATCATTACTGTAGTTTCCATTCCATGACCTTCACAAGCTACATCTAATAATACTCCTATCACTTCATTGGTTGCTACTTTTTCACCTATTTTGACGAGAGCTTCACATGCATCATCTCTATCGATATCATCAGTATTCCTCAGTAGAGTCAGTAGTCCATTGATCACTTCATCGGTTGCTGCTTGTTTCCGTACTTTCTCAAGAGCTTCATATGCAGCATTTTTGACGCCATAATCTCTATCACAAAGTAGAGTCAGGAGTTCATTCATCACTTCACTGGTTATCACTTTTTCATCCAGTTCCCCGAGAACTTTGCACGCATTCATTCTGACATCATCAGTTCTATCACGAAGTCGAATCAGAAGTCTATTAATCACTTCATTGGTTGTTGCTTTTTGACCCATTTTTACGAGAGCCTCAAAAGCATTGCTTGCGTCAGAATAATCCGTATCATTAAATAGAATCAGGAGTTTATTAATCACTTCGTCAGTTGCTGCGTTTTCACCCATTTTTCCAAGAGCTTCGCATGCACTCCGCCTAACGAAATAATACGTATCATCAAGTAGAATCAGGAGTTTATTAATTACTTCATCAGTTGCTGCTATTTTACCCATTTTTCCAAGTGCTTCACATGCAGTCCACCTGACATCATCATCTGTACTACTAAGCAGAATCAGGAGTCTGTTAATCACTTCATTGGTGGGTGTTTTGTCACCCATTTTGATGAGAGCTTCGAAGGCACTTCTTCTTATTGAACAGTCTGTATCGCCAAGTAAAACTAGAAGTCTATCAATAAGTTCAGTAGTTGCTGCTTTTCCATTCATTTCCGCGACGGCAAGGCATGCATTGCGTCTAACGACATAATTTGTATGATTCAATGGGTCCAGAAATCTATTAATTACTTCGTTGGTTGCCGCTTTTTCGCCCATTTTCTGAAGAGCTTCGATAGCAGTGCTTCTGACTTCATAATCCGTATTAACAAGTCGAATGAAGAGTTTATTAATCACTTCATCGGTTGCTGCTTTTTCACCCATTTTTCCAAGAGCTTTGCACGCATTCTTTGAGATCAAATCGCCTGTGTCATCAAGTAAAATCAGGAGTTTATTGATTATTTCATTGTTTGCCGCTTTTTTACCTATTCCTCCGAGAGCTTCGCACGCATTCCTCCTGACCATATAATGCACATCACTAAGCAGAACCGAGAGTCTATTGATCACTTCATCAGTTGCTGCTTTTTCACCTATTTTTCCAAGAGGTTCGCATGCACGAGCTCTGACAAAATAATGTGCATCACCAAGTAGAATCACAAGTCTATTAATCACTTCAGTATTTCCCACTTTTTCACCCATTCTGGCGAGAGCTTCACAAGCACTCGTTCTGACGAAATCATCCGTCTCAATAAGCAGAATTGAGAGTCTGCTGATTACTTCGTTGTTTGCTGCCTTTTCACCCAGTCTGGAGAGAGCTTTACATGCACTTATTCTAGCGTCACAATTGCTATCACTAAGTAGAATCAGTAGTCTATTAATCACTTCATTGGCTGCGGCTTTTTCACCCATTTTGACGAGAGCTTCACAAGCATCGCTTCTGACACCGTAGTCCGTATCACCAAATAGAATCAAGAGTCTATCTATCACTTCACTGGTTGCAGGTTTTTCACCCATTTTTCTAAGAGCTTTGAATGCAGCACTTCTGACCTCATAATTCGTATCACCAAGTAAAACCAGTAGTCTATTAATCACTTCATTGGTTGCTGCTTTTTCACCTATTTTTTCGAGAGCTTTGCACGCGTACATTCTCACTTTGATAATCTTATCGTGAAGTGCTCTGAGATGTAATTGAATCCAGTCGAAGTCGGGATTGGAAAATGGGAAATCAAAAATAAATGAAGACGCATTTGTTTTTATACTAGGATCTTTGTCTTCATAGAGCTTTATAAATGTGTGAAGTATTTCTGGTTGATTTATTAATGTGGAGCTTCTTCGTAATGTGGTTAACAGGCGATCGTGCAAATTGCTGTATTTCACAGATACCATATAATTGATCCATTTGATTATCAAATTTACTAACTCATGCAGTCGTGATATATTTTTGTTACAACCAGCTTCTTCTAAGCATGAAATGACAATCTGTACATGTCTTACACCAATGAGATCCAATGGTTCTTCTAGCAATATTTCCCAGAATAAGTTCATGTATTGATCATCATTCGAATCAATGAGAAGACCAGATGCAAAAGTAAGTACTAATTCAAAACGTTGATCATATTTATGAAATTTAATAAAATCAATTGCTTTTTTCTTTTGATTTGTATCACCCTTCAAAGCATTTATCAAATATCTTGCTGCAAAATATTCTTGAAAACTGAGATGAAGAAAGTAGTGGCTTTTGTCGACTTCAATTCGAGTGCCAGTTGATTTATTGTCTAAAGATTTTAAGATCCCTATATTCAGCAAATGTGGGTGATGCCGAAGGGAAATTTGAAACTCTTTACATGCCTTTCTTAGTAATTCTGGAGGAAGAATAATACTTTTACTTTTCATTCCATTAAAAGCAAAGCTTTCCAAAAATGCCAATTCTTTACAGCAATCTGCATAAACATCTTCTTTAGTCATTTGATTTGAAGAAATATTTTTTTGTTTTTCTAAATATCTTCGACATAACCATTCAATCATTTTATCATATACACATGTCATTGTCAATATCGTTGTTTCTGACCAATTAGTATCAGACCAAAGACTACAAATTAATTCAAGATTAACTGGAATATGTACAATACCCCATATTCTTGGATTACATTTTAAGAAATTTAATAATTTTTGTTCTTGAATTGATGCATTATCTATTTCATCTTCAATTTGATTGAAAAACTTTTTCACATACTTCTCTATATTATCATTTGTAAAACCTGTAATTTCTAATTGGACTTTATATGATAAAGTGTTTAAATATGGTCGAGTAGTTAAAATGTGATGTGGAGTCTTAAGTAATTGTTCTAATAAATATTTTAAATGTATTGGTATATTTTGAATAATTTCATCATATCCATCTAGAATCCACAGAACTTGATTATCATTCAATTGTTGTTGAAAAAGTTTTTCGTCATTTTCAGAGAGATTTTGACAACAATATTCTGTTTTTACAAGATCAATAAGAGAATATTTAATGCCAGATGATAATGAAGGATATTTACTTTCAGTTAAATTACGTAATCGAATAACAATAACTAATTGATATTGTTGCCAAATTTCACCTATTGCCCATTGATAAGCAACATATTGACAAAATGTTGTTTTTCCAATACCAGCTCGTCCAAAGACAAGAACATTCTTCGTTTGATCTTTGCATTTTTCAAAAATATTTTTTATCTCTATTTTTGTTTTTGTACCATAGATTTCTTCATATGTGCCAATGATTTCATTATTGAATTTTGCATCTAAGAGTTTCTTTTCTTTAGTTTGTTGTTCCTTCGTTTCAATAATGGCTAAATTAATATAACTCTGTTTAATTGGAAATGATTTAGAAGGATTCATAATGTATTCAATGCGACTGTTTCGTTGATATTCATGTTTTATCAATTCACATATGTAGCTAAAAAAATACAAAATAATAAATAACAAGAAATCGTTTAAATGTATAATTTGACATAAACTCTTAAAAGGATTGTCTGAAAAAACAATCATATCTTTCAAAAAGCGTCATACAACTGTATCTTCCATCTATTTATCCTAAAATGATATCTGTTTAGTTAGATTTCCGTAAGTGAGATATGTTCAATTTTTTTAAAAGAAAAGAAATTTCTTTTGATTATAATAAACGCTGTACAATGGCATATGTATTCCTCTCCTACTTCTTCCATATTAGCTAGCAATATCTTCAAACGATTGATCATGCTGGTTATCTAGAACTAATCCTTTGTTAGTTGAAATTTAAAATAGGCTAATATAGCTTCTTATGGCCTTCTACTCATTGAGATCATACACACACTATCATAAATAACCACGCCATTGTCAAACTGTTATCAAACAATTTTTTACAATTCGTAAAGAATTAAGAGCTTTTGTAAAATGATCATATTTTGGATATTATCACTTGAATCATATAAATATAAATGATTTATTTTTAAATCAACTAACCTTTGAGAAGTATCTTCTTGCAAGGAAACGAGAAAGTAACGACTGATGAAATTAATTGAGTGGCATTTAGCACTAAGACGAGTACCAGGCATAAGAACAATTTCTTGCTCTCCAGGAAATGCAGAAAACGCGGAAATATCTTTTCCATGAACTGCATCAATAGCAAATACAGTACCTGTTCCGCCTAAAAACCGTTCAATGATTGTGAGATCCATTGAACACGAATTTACACTCCACCAAATATGCACATATCCATCATCGAAAGCTGAACCGACGTCACCACTCACTCCTCGCCAAATAATTTTCTTAGTTGATGATAATTTTTCGAGAGCAGTTATAAATAATTTTAAGAATGCAAACCATGGCTCTAGTATATCTCGATTTTCACCTCGAAGAATTTCATTAAGACGAGAAAAGAAAGGTACTGGCATTGTATAAAGATATATTGCCGCTGATTCATCTATTGTCAATAAAGTTGAATGTTGATTGCATTCGTTTTTAGCTATTGACACATAATCTACAACATTAGGTAGTAGTGGAATTATTTTTTCTACAGCTTGTTCTAATGTTAGATTAGGTAAATATTGATAACCATCGATTGGACTACGATTGGATTCTTCAAGTTCTGGCACATTATTTACAAAACGATTGTTCAGCATGAATGTTATTTCTATAATAGAAAGAAGTTAAATTTACTATGATCTATAATCCTTATACTTTTTCTAAATTTTTTGCGAAAGCTACAATGAATTCAGGCGATAGTTGTTTGATATTTAGAAATGCACAGAAAAAAACTTTTGATTGATACCCAATTAGCTGAGGTGAATAAGAGGACATTGAGATACTTTGAAGTTTTTTATTTATAGAAATGTAAATGAATATTAACAAAGGATCGAAAAAGAAGAAGAGTAAGAAATTATTCAATTGCAAAAAAGTTCGATTATTGATTGATAAGTTTTTCAAAGACAAAGTTACTTAAAAAAAGAGAAAAAAACAGCAAAGGAAGACTCCTTATCATGTAAATATCGAAGCTCATTTAACATTAAAAGATTCGAACTCAATTTTAACCTTAATATTTGCAAAAACAATAGATTATGATAATCCACTTCTAAAACACATTCATAAAAGAAAAATATAATATAAAAAAAGTAATTCTGTTAGGCTTAACTCTTACTTGTGTTTCCTCATTGAAAATATGACGACAACTATATACATATATATGTTTAGAATTAAAAGGAGAAAACCATAAAATGAGATTTGTCATGGATAATGAATAATAGGGAAGAAAAATTGTATATATACAAAAGAAAAGGAAAAAAACCGAATAAAAGAACGAAAAAAATAATTTCAGTACAAGAATAACACATGGATGTACGGAAGAAAGAGAATAATAAAAATAGTGCAGTGAAAAATACATATCATTACTTGATTATTGCGTTTGACGAAAAAAGAATTAAGCACAAAAGGTATTTCATCAGAGAAAGAAAGAATACCATCACATAAACCAATTCAACAAATACGAAAAAACTGTTGAGTCATTTTTTTCCCGATTAGCAAAAATTCCAATGAATTCATTTTTATTTGAGAGAAAGAAGAAATGGACATTGTTTAATTATTCATAGAAAATATTTATGTCTCTTGTTTTATTGATCATTAAAATAAACGATTGACTTTTAAAGGAATAAATTTCCATGATAAAGACAAATTATTATTGGAATAAAACAATTAATTACGATAAATTTCATTGCACAAAAATTCTATAAAAATATCCAATATATTATTCAATTTATTCGATAAATTAATTGAAAAACATGTGTTAACGCAACTTTGAATGTCAACAAAAACCAAATGAAAATGTAAAGAAGAATACATATATAACTAAGCGATTTGTATAAGATAAACAAAACGAGATCAATATGTAAGAAGGGTAATGACATAAATCAAAAGATGTTTTCAAGTCGCAAGATTTGAAAGTACATCTCATTATATTTTTATCAAAATATAATCTGAACAGTTTTAAATATGGAGAAATAACATAAATGATGTATATTTATGGTACATTCCTCTAAGGCTTCATTAAAAAATAAAACATTTTTCTCGTATCTTCGGGATTTATCTGTTGTAAACTAGTGTCAGAGTATATGTGTTAAAATGAATGTATGAATTTATTTTTAATAAACAACAAAAAAACTAACATAAAATCACAGATTACAAAAAAAATGGAAACTAAAAAGAAAGACAACCATCATAGTAATATTCATTGATATATTTATCGCTGGATAAAAGAATCAATCAAATAATAATAAAAGAACGAAAAATAGAATAACATGTTTGCAGTTTAGATATTACTTCATCTAGCAGATCCATTGATCAAATTCTACTCTAACAACTACTTCTTTCAATTAAAGGATAAACACGGGATTTTCTTTAAAAAGAACACGACAACATTGTCTATTCAAATTAGTTTCATTTAGTTCAATGTTTTAAGCCGCTTGAGAAAAGAATAAATAGAGTTCCTATCTTCTACGAACAGTAACAAACGGAACAAAATATTGTCACAAAGAATTTGTATGCCTTAACTTCTGATGTGAAAACCGAAAACGTTGTGTATCAAATAGCTTTGTAATAAAAAATTGTATTTCCTTACATACCATGTATCTTAGATCAAAGAAACCCATGAAACGATAAAAAACATTAAAAATGTAAAAATTTCAAAAATTACAAAAAGAAATTGAAAAGAATGGTTTATTAACATAAAAAGCCAAGTTAAGATCAGAAAAAACCATGGTAGATTCCTCCATTTTTTAATCAATTTTATTTAACAAAATCAATTAAAATCTTACTTGAATAATTTTCGTTTTTTTATAGGACAAATTATTTTTCCTCAAATTAATATGAAAAGTAAATGGCAACAATATGGAATTTCTGTTGCTGATTGTGATAATCATCGTATCGTTGCATGGGAATTGAATACAGAGATTGGTCAAATTGATGAGACGATGGAAAATAGGAGTTGAACCTACTTTTATCTTTGTTGATCAAGATTATTCGATCTATGTATCAGATTCTGGAAATCATCGTGTTACGAAATGGTTAAAAGATAAAAAAGAAGGAATTATTGTTGCTGGTGGACAAGGTGAAGGAAATAGTTTAACACAAATATCTTATCCTGAAGGAATATTTATCGATAATTTTGGTCATATCTATGTAGCTGATTCTTATAATCATCGAATAATGCGTTGGTCAAAAGGAACTAAAGAAGGTAAAATTATTGTTGGTGGAAATGGAAAAGGAGAACAACTAAATCAGTTTAATCTACTCAGAGGTTTATCATTCCATCGATAAGGAAATCTTTATGCTGTCGATAATTCAAATAATCGAGTACAAAAATTTAATACTGATTTAAATTAAATGAATACCTATTTCTGATAAAAAGAATTATTTATCAATAATTATATTGTGAAACTTTTCATTTTATTTATTTGAATAAATAAGTTTTATAATGAATAATAAAAACAGTTAATTTATAATTAATATGCGTTTATTAAGAGGTTTTATTTTGGAAATTGATATTGAGTTTTAGAAGATTTTAATTGAAATAATTTGAATGAACATCCAAAGAGAAGTTTTTTGACAAGTGCATGTCATACTTTAATATGCTGACCTTGAAAGGTATGAACTATGAATACATTTTGAGAACAAATCAGGCTAAGTCCAGAGGAAAAAGTGAAATTTTATCTATTCGAAGAAAGTTACGAAGTACGGTGAAAATATTATTAACATATTTTCATTTAATATAAAATTTATTAGGGTGGCTGTTTAAAACCATGACAATACTCTAGAAAAAATATTTTACGCATTCTATAAATTACAGGTAACGTAACATGACTATGATTTCTAAAATATCGTTTCTTGAGCGTATTCCATTGAATTTGTAGTAACAAACGTTAAGATCATTTTGTCATATTTCATATTTATTATTGTTACGTATGTATGGAAAAATTTGTGCATGGTGTGGTGCCGTCTTTTTCTGTATTTTCAACGCTTCATTGTTTCTAAAACATTCATCTGGGCAAACTTTCCAAGGATTTAGTCCTACCTCGCTTCGTTTCGATCTCTGATTCATATTACAGCGCAATATACCTAGTAACGAAGTTATGAATATTTCGAGACTATATCTGGAGGAATGTTCAAATTTACGAAAACACTGAAATTTCCTCAAACGATATTTAATGACAGATGCGCGTAACTACAGACATTTTCCAGAAATTTTAATAATTAATATTATATGAAAAAGAAATTTCCTGGAAACTTCGAAAATTCCCTATACAGAAAAAAGAATGTTCTTGGAAATTTTGATAATTATTGATATTACACAAGGAAAATTACTAGACAATTTCCGTAAATACCAATTCTCTATGATGAAATTTATTGGTAATTACTGAAAATATAGTCACATGCAGATGAAATTTCTGAAATTAACTAGTTATTGCGAAGAACTTTCAACAGAAATTTCGGTAATTACTAAGAAATTTCCCAAAAAATTCTTTGTTATGATTATATTGTTTTCTAAAATGTTATGGTAATTACGATATTCGTTGACATCTGCATTTTGTATTGCTGTAATTTCCGAAACTTTCATTTTTAAGAAGGAAATCTCCTTTTTTTGGAAATCTTCCCACTGCTGACTTTGTGACATAGTTCTGAACTTAAACTAGCTTCTGTTGTTGAATAATTCCAAAAATTGAAAAAAGAAAATTGTTCCATAAGTTTCTTCGAATTCCAAGAAACTTGTCTATTAAGCCTCATAAATGTGAAGAAAATTAACCCACCAAACATTTCAGAAAAGTTGCACAATATATAAGACATAAGTCAATAAAAAAAGTGGGTTTTTGTTTTCATCTCATTTGTCAGAATATGATTGTCAACACACACCTACGGACACATTATCTTTTTCATTATTCTCTTTTCATATTGAGAAACAGATTGCAGCCTTTTATCTCTATGCTGTATTTATGACATATGAGAGCACAGAAAAAACAACTTACACCATCATAAATGTTTTTTCGTTGTTCTGTTCTTCATGAATATTCTATATTAACATTTGCTTGTGCAATACTATCGTCGACTATATAAAGTCGTGTTTTTTCTACATTTTTTTACCATCCAATTTCGATCATCAACCGCGTTTCGTGCAACATAAGCACCCACCCGGTGGCTAACAACCTATTCGATGACAGACTGGAAACGTGTTCTCTCATTTGTGAATAACTTGCTTACGCAAATCTAATGGTATCATCCTTCGAATCGACTCGAACTTTTTATGTTTGAGTTAGAAACTCGGCTTCCGACGTGTTCCGATCACAATGAAACCCTGCTATCGTCGTTTAATACCGACGCTGAGGGTCGATCGGGCATATCGAAGGCCACCGATATAGAGTTTAAATTTGTTTGTGTTGATTATATTGAAATACACAACAATTTATTTAATCTCATCGGTGTATCTTCGATGTTTTCAACATCTAATCGTAAAGCCGAATATCGAAGGGACGAAGTTAACTTCCGTAAATAAAGTTATAGGCATATTTTGAGAGAACATGTTTTTTAATCTATATCGAAGATATTGATAGTTTCATCGGAAGAATTATATAAAGGTAAGTGTATTCAATTTTATCTAATTAGATTTACATCAATTGACAACATGATCAAAATCAATCTTTATTTGACTTCACATGCAAGTAATAGATTAGAATAATACGTATTTCATCTATCATTATTAACAATTTATCTTTTAATTATTTCTAAAATATTTTTTTTTTGTATGTACAAAGATAATTTTTAATAAATAATGATATGCAATATTTATTTCATTTACAAAATAAAATATAAATATACAATATAATCGATGAAATCTCATGAAAATTATATAGAATTGCTAAAGAAACACTAAATATTACAAGATAAGTATTTGAGAAATAATTATCAATGAGTACTTTTATTAAAAAAACTAAATCATTTTCTAATACTTTTAATGTTTTGTTATCGATTGCAAGTTTTTTTTCTATTTTGTATGGCCTCCTTTTGCCACTGGAATAAAAACAGTTGAATGTCAATGCATTTCATTTTCTTGAGGGTGTAACAATTCCACTACTACTCCTCATTATTGACTAATATAGTCAAATCTTACAGATATTCAATGAAAATGAGAAAGATTGTTATAATGACTGCGCTTAAAGAATTATTTGATTGAATTATATTAATTCAAATTTTCGTGTTTTTATTTGAAAACAAAGTATAATCAATTACTTCGAATTTTTTTAGAAACTTCTATAAATTATCAAATTAAGCATTGTAATTCACCAAATAGCAGTATTATCTTTTAATTATAAATATCTAGATACATCAGTAGTTTAATATTTTTAATTACTAATGTCGAATTTTTTTCAAAGTACCAACGACCATTTTTTGAATAACTTTTCAACGGTTCAAACTATAGAGTTCGAGAATTTACCGTTAGAAAGAGCCAAGCGGGGGACGTCGACCTCTATCAAATTCATTGAGTTTAAGCATTTTTTATATAGCTATTTGCAGTCAGATATCTTTTTTGTTGTCAGTTTTCGTGATAAGTTAGCATCAAATTCGGCCAGAATATAGCCCAAATCTCCTTGTATTTGTGCTAAAATTTTCAAATCTTTTCGTTTTCATCACAGTTGCTTTTTCTTTACGCTTCGATGTTAAAATATAAAAATTTTAGCACAAATATAGGGAGATTTCGGCTACGTTTTGGCCTAATTTGATGCTAACTTATCACGAAAACTCATGAAAACTGACAACAAAAAAGACATCCGACTACAAATAGCTATATAAAAAATGCTTAAACTCAATGGATTTGATACAAATCGACGTCTCCCGCTTTGCTTTTTCTAACGGTGAAAACCCGACCTCTATAGCCTGAACCGTTGAAAAGTTATTCAAAAAATGGTTGTTGGTACTTTTAAAAAAATCCGATATTAGTACTTAAAAATATGTAAACGTATTTTCTATCTGATACTATATAATATAAAAGCTTATCATTTGACAGAACCTTTTCATGAAAAAAAAAACATTACGAAAATATATTTAAAGACAAAAGATGCTCGATTAATAATAATATTTTGTATTTAATGTGTGAATTAATTAGTTTCGTTGAATGTCTTTTTCATTTTCGAATTTTCGTTCTAAATTATATTGCCAACCAAAGCCTATAGTACAAAATAGGTAAAACACAATCAACAAGTATCTCTCGTGGACATAGCTTCAGTGATCAAATATCTTTTACTAAAGATATAACAAAATTCTACCCATTTGATTCCATTTGATTAAATAATAAAAAAGGCCACATTATTGACAAATAGTAAAATGATTACAACATTTGACATATAGTCTCTATAATAACAAGCAAAGCTGTATATATGACACTCTTTGAATGATCGAAAGTACATCACACTGGCAACCATTTTTTTTATGCAAAAGAAAATAATTTGTTTTATTAAAGATGAAATAATTTCGTTCAACAATCATTGTGATGTGCATTTTATCTATAAGTAAATATTAATGAACTATCGTTCATATCTAAATATAATCATGTCCGCATGTGAACCGTAATAGTCTAGGGCCAAGTGAGTCGAATCTCGATGAATGTTATTTATTAATAAATCCATCAAAATCGACATGATCTACAGGTTCATCATCGATGTCAATACCAAATCCAAATGAACTGGCAGAGGCATAACCTGAAGTAATGGTTTGATTGGATCCAGCCGTTGATGGAACCTTGGAAGAAACAGCGAAAATTGATCTCGAATTCGTTGATGATTCATCACCTTGCTTTACAAAAAGCCATCGTAAAACGAGAGAAGCTAATGAAAATATCGATCGGTGTCCTAGTTGTGATCCTCTATCCTTGACTTCATATCCATAATCACGATCAGGTTTCTGTACCCATATGAGAGTAACTGATTTCATAGCTCTTTCAACATCCTGTCGATCAAACCATTTTTGTCCATTTTTAAAAAGAATTTGTGATGCACATTCATTGTCTATACACACTGGATAAATTACTGATGCATCTGTAAAAATAAAACGATGAGATATAGATGGCAATGGAACATTTTTATTGTTAAATGAAAATAGAGCAGAAAGAAATCTTGTAGCGACTTCATGTAAATCGTGAGGTTCGTATGTGAGACGGCGATAACTCGGTAACTTATACTCAGTTGTTTTATTCAAGTCGAAAAGAATCTGTTGTTTATCTTGATTGTATATGAGCAAATAAACTACGGCACATCCACTGGGATTATGTTCGTGAATACCTTCCAACGCTCGAATGTGACCGCCTTCACTGTAGTAAAATCCCCATTTACCATGAACACAATCTTTGAGCTCATGTGGTCCATAAGCAGCGCATTTTCTGTATAAATGATTTGGGTTGCGACATGGCTTTTGACAAGGAGCATTGCACTCTGGAAGCCAACCACATTTCCATCTTTCATCCAAGGTAGCAGAAGCAGCACCTTTCTGCATTTATTCTCGTATTGATATCCACAATCTAAAGACTTTGACAAAATGAAAAATAATTTGTCATAGCTGTAAAGACAAACTGAAGGAGTAACTATATCATTAATCCTCGATAATAATGTTAAGTGATCGATTTTATGTTTCTAGGATAAAACTAATATATATATCATACATTTTCAGGCGAAAGAGAAAGAGAAAGGGATTGATGATTAATTTTGGCCCTTGGTTATACCCAGGCAGACAAACAACAAAAAATAACGCGTAAAAATAGTATAAAAATCAATTAACGCGTAAAAAAAACGGGAAAAGCGCACATTTTAAGGCCGGAAAACGCGGTAAAAATTATATTTATACGCGTTTTTCTGCGTTGATGATTCGTGAAAACGGCGTTTTTACGATTGTCTACCGGTAAAACGCCGTATTTACGCTGTTTTAACGCGTTTTTACGCGGTTTTTTTAAAGGTTTTGTCTGCCTGGATAGTCGAACTTTTTTCGAGGAACGATATCATGAAAAATATTTAAGTCTACAAACTAATAAATTGTTATGGATGATCATATTCTACTAAAAAGAAAGAAATATGATGGAGTAGAAATTTTTAAATATAAGAAGTGTAAGATCAGTACGAAATGCGAAAATAAATAATAAAAATTTCGAAGAGATTTCTTATTACAAAAGCAGCAAGGTAACAAAAATTTTATATAATTTATCAATATGAAATTTGAATGGCAACACAGAAAGAAAAGATTTTGTTAAATTAAAATTATATCAATAGAAATTGGATATACAGTAAATAAATCAAAGTTGAAGCTTATGTTTTTCGATTGAAATTATGTCAGATAAGAAAAGTATGATTTTGGAGAAAAAAAACATATTGATTGCTAAGAATTTTTTGACATATAATAAGATTCATGTCGATAATAAATGATGATGGGGAATTGAAGATTTTTATAAGTCTCACATATATATTGATCGATCCTCTCGTAAGGGATAGTTTACATCAATTTGTTGAGATACAGACTATGATCAGCTTACGTTTCATATTTGCTAATGTGGTATAGTGAGAACTTTAATTTGATCTAAATGTCGACTATTTTCAATAAACATTATACACCATTTCATTGGAAGTTGACTCTTACAATAAATAATTGTAGAACTCTATATTATCTCTTTCACTTTCTGTATACTCACTTTAGTTAACGAATACTTAGGTCTGACCAAAAGTTCTGAGATTTTTAAAAAAACATATAAAGAAAAAGAGAAAGTTTGAGTTTTATTTCATTAAATGTTCGAAGTAGTCCCCATCATTATTTATACAAAAGTTCATCCTCTCTAACAGTTTGTCAAAAGTTTTTTTATATTCTTCTTCTGGAATATTTTTCATCACCTTGGATACTGCACGAGCTAATGATGTTTCATTTGGTTGATCAGTTAAGTTACGCTTGAGGTAGTCATTTAACCAATAATCACATGGTGCAAGGTCAGGTGAATATGGTGGATGCGGCATTATTTTGATACCTTCTTCTGTTAAATAATTAATAACATCAGAATGACGATGGGGTCCAGCATTGTCGTGAAGCAATTTTATACCTTTTGTACCTGCTGATTTTCTTTGTTTCCGTATTTCCTTGACAACAGGCTTGAGGCAATTTTCAATATAATAGTTGTGATCTATAGTCTTGCCTTCATCAACACCATGCACAAGAACAGGACCATTTGATTTAAAGAATATAGAAAATAAATTTTTTGGTTCAAATTTGCTTCGACGAACGACAGTAGTTGGTGGTTCACCTTCGCCAACCCAGCTTGCGTTTGTTGACTTGTGATGAATCTGCCTATGGTAAATCCACGTCTCATCACCTGTTATAATATCACATAATCGCCAAGAACCACCTTTAAATTTTGCCAAATTTTCACGACAAAGTCGAACTCGTTGTTGTTTTTGTTCATCAGTTAGTTGATGGGGCACCCAACGCGATGTAACTTTTTTCATCTTGAGACAGTCGTGGATTATTCGTTCTATTGTACTATGAGAGAGAGAAGTCTCAGCTATAATTTCATCATAAGTTGAATGGGGATCATTGCTGATAACTTGTCGAACTAGTTCAATATTTTCATCTGTAAGTTCGGATACTGGACGACCAGATCGAGGATCATCATTGACATCTTCTTTTCCTTCACGAAAACGTTTTGTCCATCTTGCAACTGTTGGATATGATGGAGCATTGGGTCCCAAAGCTGTTGCAAGTTCTTCATGAATTGTCTTTGGATCCACTTCCAAAATGGTTCGAATTTTTATATAATATCGGTTGAGTTCATTATCCATTTAAAAAAATTTTTTTTTGGTTCGAATTAAAGCTTATCTGAAAAATTACTATAACTAAGTCCAAAATAGATTTATTATATATATTATTATAGACAAGACATTCCACTATTTATCCATGTAAAAGTCTCTTGAATGTTAATTGGTTTATAAAATTGCCAATAACGTTCTCAGAACTTTTGGTCAGACCTAAGTAATTGACAGCAACAGTTACAAAATATTAATTTTCACTTTGTTTTCTTTTTTTTTGGACTCGACTTTCATTTCATGTTTTTTGCTTTCGGCAACTGGCTTCAGTCGTTATTCTGTGGTTTTTTTTTAAATTAACAATAATGTCTGTTAGGATATGAATTTGATTAGAAGTGTAACAAGTGTTAATAAGAAATATAATCAAAGAAAAAAGAAAAGCATGCATCAGATGGAGTATTGGAAGAATCTTATTTATAGGGTTTTTATTTTTTCCATTGATAGAAGTATCAACTTGCGTACAAAAACTAAGCTACATTTCTATTGAAGTGATATTTATTGTTGAAAATATATATTAGTATAAATGAAAAACTGATTCACAGTGGTGTCAAATAAAAATACTTAAGTGAAAATTTATATAAATTTAACGAATTAATTTATTTTTTGCCGTAAAATGTATTAAAATGATGTTCTCTCTCTCTCTCTCGTAGAGAAGAGTCTAACAAAAATAAATTGTTTGCTTGCATGTTGACACATCAGTGATCGATTCAAGAATAAGGTTAGAATATAAGGAATTATTTTTCATAAAACTTGACAAAAAGATAATCGGAGATGGAGAATTTGAATCTGAGATTAGTTATAATTAATTAATTATTAATATTTATCTATAAAAGTTAATAAGAAGTGCACATTTAAGGTTAGTTTTTATTAATTAATAATAATATTAATAGTTCCAAAAGACCTTTTCTACGATTATTACTTGTCTTAATACGTTGAATTCTATTTTACGAAAAATTCAAACCATTTTTTTTGGCTTTATCAAGATATCTTAATAAATTCCACATTTTCAACTGCAAATCGATAGATATTTCAATTGAAAAACTAATCATACATCTTTCATTTTGAAATGAATAATAGATATAAAAATGAATACTTTAACTTTTTGCGACGTTTTTATTTCAAAAGATAGGAAGCACGTTCCACTTCTATAAACAAGATTTTTTTTTCTTCTGGTAAAAACATATCTATTATGGTTGAACATGTTCTTTGTCGTTTTGTTTTTAGGAATATTTTTCATTCTATATATGAACAATCCTTTTTTTAAATAAAAGATAAATACTCATTGTGTCAAAATAAATTATTATACTTATTTTTGATTTAGAGATACAAATGAGTTTCAAATAATGTATTAATCATTATTTTTGAAATGAATATTTTGCTTTCATGACACAAGTATAAAAACAATCTTATTTTAGATTATAATTATAATGAAGATGAAGTATATAGTTTAATCTTCTATCATAAGTATAGAAAAGTCCTTAGTTGAATTTTAATTTATAGTTGAGATAATTATTCATTTTTTTGACGTATTTATCAGATAATCTTCTTTTTCTAAAAATATACTTATGATTTGCATCAAAACTCTAACTATACATTAAATAAAAAATGAATTAGATTTCTAAAATGTCATCGATGAATGATACAATAAATCAATTAAATGAGGCAACATCAATAATTGTATTGGTTCTATCAATAATTAGTATTGTACCAGGTGGAATTGGATTAATATTTAATATTTTTATTTTTATTCAACCAACACTTTCTCGTGAAGCATGTGCAACCTATTTTTTCTGGTCTACATGTTTCAGTTTGATAACTATATTTATAATTCAACCAATGCGTGTTCTTGCAGTGAGCTTTAATTTTGATATATCAAATAATAATCTTGGAATTTGTAAAACACAATTATTTACTCTATATGTAACACGTTCAATATCTTGTTGGTTAATTGTCTTAGCATGTATTGATCGTTTCTTTCATAGTTCGTCAAATGTACGTATTCGTCAAATGAGTTCATTAAAAAATGCAAGAATAGCTATTATAATAACTAGTATAATAATATTTTTGACATATATTCATATGATTATTTATCATGAAATAAATTTTGGACTTGATCGATTTGGTAATATAACACCATTATGTAATCCTAAAAAAGGTATTTATGCTACATTTCTTCCATTATGGAATATTCTTTTATATTCACTTTGTCCATCTTTTCTTATGCTTTTATTTGGTCTTCTTACATTAAAAAATATTCGTCAACATCGTTCTATAATTCCATTAACTGTTGAAATTAATCGAAATACTCGACGAACAAATACTCAAATCATACGTATGTTAACTGCACAAGTACTTGTAATTATTATTTTTACTTTACCTGTATCTATGTATCA
This sequence comes from Macrotrachela quadricornifera, assembly GCA_022393335.1. Classification (NCBI taxonomy): domain Eukaryota; kingdom Metazoa; phylum Rotifera; class Eurotatoria; order Philodinida; family Philodinidae; genus Macrotrachela; species Macrotrachela quadricornifera. The sequence goes on from JAJEKB010021384.1 coordinate 1,693,436, forward strand.
ACTTTATGGATCATTTACAAGTAATATTGTTAAAGATACACTTCGAATTGCTAAAGAAAATTTAGCATCTCGAACTGTAGGTATAATACCATATTTTGCTCATTCAAGTACTTTTTATTTATATACACTTACTGGTACAGTTTTTCGTAAAGAATTTTTCAAGATCATTAAAAGATTTTGGCATTCAATTCGAAATTTTATTCCAATGACTCAGAATCAAACACATTTTATATTTGCGTTACCAAGAAATCAATAAATCATACCTGTACATAATATTTCTGTAGAATTTCATAACAATACTATATAAAAAAAAAAACATTCAATATGATATATATCTGCTTGTTGTTTGTCTTAAATCTTGTTAACTTAACTCAAAATAAAATATTTTACAAAATTTGAAATATCTATATCGAGTACTTTGCTGAGACTGTGAAAAAAGAAAACTTTATTTTATATCGAAACATTAATTCAGACAAGCAGAAAGATTTTTCACAAAATATTTGACCAGTTTTGATCCAGTAGAAATTATTTTCAGCGAATCAAAAAGAAATATGTTAGAATTAAAATTTTGTATTTTTTACAAATATAAGATTAAAAGGTTTTCTTTTTTTCTTTTTTTATTCAAGAGCAGTAAAATAATTTTTGAACAGCTCAAAATATTAATGTAACGAAAAATATATCTAGTTTAGTTTGAACTTGAGAGATACTGATGCAGGAGAATATCCGAACAGCACGAAGTCGTAACAATAAATTAAAACATAAAAAAGAAAGATTTTCACTGCCTTCCTAAAGAGTAGATGTGTGCTCATATTACAGTAGCTACACACACTAAATCAATCGCATAAGGAACACTGCTGTATGTTCATCCTTCGAGTCGATTTCTCCATTTGGAGAGCTACACCGATAGATTTAGAGAGACAAAGATAAATAAGAACGATGAGTGTCATTCAAAAGGACATCATTATCATAAGCCTGCTAGATTGCCTTTATAATGTTAGAGTAATGAGATTTATCATATAATGTAAAAGTTCCATTAATATTTACTATGTATGGAAAATGTGTCTCTTGACATAATTATATGAAAGAACGTTCATCATTTAATATAACCATCATTAATTTTGCCCTATTAAGTCGAATATATTCTTTGGCACAGGTAGTTTGAACGGAAAAATTTTCTGCACATTTTTGTATTCTCACTATTGCGATTCGAAATTAATAGTTGGCATCTATATTTATATACTAGCTTCTAGAATAGAAACTATCATACAAAATACACTATTTGGAGTTTATTTTATTTTATGATGAGACAATTCAATTTTGGTTTTTCTTAAGCACTTATTCTTTTATCAAAAACTGTTGTACGTTGATAGGAGTTCCTGACAAAATTTTTTAATTTTACTTAGGTAAAAGATGTACTTTAATTCAATATTTCATTTTGTAGAGAAAAATCCGCTCTACATAACGATTGACTTTGATATTTTTTGTAGCATGTTTGAAAACGGAATTATACGCGAAATAATAGTCTATTGATTCATCATCAAAAATAACTTTTCAGATTTTCAAAAAAGTCTCTCACTACTTTTAAACAAACATGTAAATGGAACTTGTAAGTTTATAGTCAAAAAAGAACACGAAATTCTGGCTCAAACACATTTATTTTGACTTGTTAGAAATAGTTTTCAAAGGGTTAAAAAAACTTTTCGATCATTCATTTAAAGGATGGATGCCATTCAGTAATAGATTCTCAAAAATTTTTAAACTAATTTATGCTTTCAACACAGAAATCTCTAGTAAATAAATCATGGTATTATGTAATATCAAGAAAACTCAAAATTTAAAATAATATTACAGTTTAGAATATTTAAAATAAATATGAACCTTGCTATATTACGAATCACGTTTTCATCGATTAGAAAAATAAATGTATATATATACGTATATTTTTTACATTTGAATTTATTCCATCATAAGAGCATTTGTAATTGGTTATGTAATTAAATAATGTTTATTTAAATTTGATATGAATTTAAAATATTTTTTCTATGATTTTTTTGATTTAGTAAATTAATTAATTTTTACTTGAACTTATTCTAAATAATTAGATAAATGAAACAACTAATCTAAAAGTTGTTATGTATTCAAGTTCGATAACAATAATCTTCTTTATAATATTTTTAATTTTGGCATGGATTGAAGGGTATACTAATTAGGATGATACTATTGAAGTTTCGATGACTTTTACTAATACACAAAGAGATCCAATAGTAGGTAATATCAGCAGCATCGAACCTATGCTCATCACAGATCGAGGAATCCAATCATTGCTACTCTTTCGGCACTCGTTCAGTGACAGTGCTCATCACAATTTTGTTGACAATTGCTTGTATTACCCTTCCTATTACCGTATGAAAGTTACATAAAAAAGAAAACTTCTATGAGTTTTAAAAGATAATATTGTTATAAATCACATGACTACTAAATTTTTATTTAAAAAAGTTTTAAAATATTTTCAATAAGTTGATCAAGTTTTCTGGAGTCTGCCCCAAGAAGATCAATGAGACGTTTGCGAGCTTTTTGAACAATACCATACCACATTGTTGTGAATGCAGTAAAACGTGTCTCAAATACAGCGATAATAATAGCTGAGATAAGCACCTGATGATCAATTTGATTATTATTCACTTGAAAGTCTGCAAGTGTTTTCCCAGTTAAGTTTTTGATCGCTTGTGAATCAAGATCCCATATGCCGTCAAATTTTTGTTCATTGATTAAGTATCGCACAATATCTTGATCATTTAATGGCCACAATTCTTTGTCTGAAGATTTTTTCTCTTCATAATCAGTTTTTAACTTGGATAATCTGTATTCAAAATAAGCTTCCTCATCGTTGTCTAAGTCTAATTTGTCATTGGTAGATATTGATGAAGACAATGTATGGCATCCTATTCCAAATTGCGGCCTTATACATGACATAGATTCTTTGGCACTAGTATTGGAAACTCTACGCCTTGCATTACGACGTATCATAGCACCTCCAATACAAAGTCTACTTCCACTACCGGTAATAGACAATCCTTGTAAATGTTGATCGTCAACAGAAACTTGAATAGGCATTTCACGTAGGATCATGTCAACATTACTTGCATTCGTTCGTTTCTCAATACCAACAAATGCTGTGTGAGGACTTAAAATATTATATTTCAATGACAATGCAATAATCTGTTGTTTTGTTGTTTCTTCTGATGATGTTTCCATTTTCTCTTCATTTGTTGTTGCTGTTTCTTGATATTTTTGAAATTGTGCTTGTGTCGAACCTGTTGCAATCTTTTTCGTATTTGGTGAAAGTAATTTAGCATGTTGCAATTCGAGAATAAGCGCTTTAGCTGTTAGACGAGCAAGCATTCCTTCATTGCCTACATTCGGAATGTGATCAACTTTGGCTATTCCTAAAGAATGGCGATCGGGTTCAGTTTGTAGTTCAACAGATGAATTATGGTCAAAAGGAATGGTCTTATCGTTGATTAGAGCATAAAAAATCAGACGATCATTGACATAGACTGATGGTGACTGATTTGGAGCAGTTAGAACAGGAACTCCGAGATTCCACTTTACGTGAACATTAGTAATACATGATTGAAGAGCTTTTTGTAATTGTTCTCCAACATATACATCGACATTTGAATGCGGTGGAATGAAAACGAATTTACCATTGGTCGCACAAGCGAGACCTTTGACTAACGAGCGACTAGGTGATTTACCTAAACCAAAAGAAAATATTCGAGTAGATGTGGCCATTGAACGACAGAGATTAAGCACTTCTGTCACATTGGAAATTTCACCATCGGTTAGAAGAAACATTTGACGAACACGTCCTTCGCCAGCTGAATGTTCTTCAATCCATTGTAACGGTCGTAACTAGAAATAGACATAAAGATAAGAATTATTCAAGTAATAAAACTTACTAATTCAGTTCCACCGAGATCTGCTTGCATTCCTTTGATAAGTTGCTCAGCTTGTTGAACATTGGCTTCGTTATAAATGGCGGTGATCTCATTAAACAGAGTCTTATATTGGGAACCAAGCCGGATAATATTGAAATGACAATTGACTGGTAAACTTTTTAAGAAGAGTAACATGGCTTGTCAAGCTAAATTGATCTTATTTTCATCTTTCATTGATCCACTACAATCAACAATAAAAATAAATTCGTTAGTGAAATCATTTTTCGATGGTTGACGACAGTCTTCTTCTGTTGGAATGAAAGTAGCCATCACAGCATCCGATTCAATAGCGGTAATGGTACTATTTCGTTTGTTGAATAGTTCAATATTAATTAGAATATCTCGATCTAAATGAGTATTTTGCTGAGCAAATGTCACAGCATAAGCATCTTGTTGTGCTAAATTAACATTGATTGGATGTGAGGATGAACTAATTCGAGTTATTTGTTCTGATTGAGATGCAAATAACTTTTCAATTTGACAACGAAAATCGATGGTATATGGACTGGTTTGAACATATTTAGATGTAGCACCAGTTGGCGATGTAATATCACCTTTCTCGGGATTATAACGTGGTGCGATTGTGGTAGGAACAACAAATCGAATAGTAGATTCTTGAACAAGATCCAATTCTGTGACATAACCGATAGTAATTGTGCATTCTTTCAATGGTGGTAAAGCATCGACGTTGATGATAAAATTATCATGAGACTTTTCGTCTTGTTCCAATAGATAAGCACCATGACCCTGTTGTGCTTCTGTTTTCTCTTTCAATTGAGCAACAGTTTCTCGATCATCAATTCGAGCAATAAATGTGTAGATTGCTGCTTGTTCTTCAATCTGAAAACAATAAACTGCTTCAATCGGCGTATTTTCATCATTACGAAATACTTGTGTAATAGTTACATCAGCAGCAAATGCACGAATAGTTGCATCAATGTTTACTTTTTTCAAAGGTACATACTCTGGTTGTTTTTGCTGTTTTTCTTGATGTGCGATCAACATTGATGTGGCTAGAACATGTCTAATTCGAAGCGTGATGATGTTTGTGTGTAATAAGCTTTAGCAAAAAGAACGAAAGACTTTATTATATTTTAAATGAATCAAAGTGGCTATTGCTCCATTACAGTCAAAAAGAATTTAGAATGTGAATAGGATATCAAATGTCTTTGAAGAAAACTCTCGAATATATGTAATTTCGTTCTTTCTTTTAAATGAGTAACAACAGTTGTTTATCATTTAGATAACACTCACAAGGTCATATGCGATAAGAAAATGAGTTAGTATGACTCGGCGCGAACACAAATTTTTAGGAGCAGCAAGAATCTCTAAAATAAGAGTGTACTCTTTCTTCAACATCCACTCTAACACTATGGTTAGATCGATGATAAAATCGATTTTCAAGATTTGAAATCGTATCATAGATAACATTAGAATTACTATGGTGCTGCTTTTAAATAAATATGTTGAACTTCAAAAGGAACGATAACATTAAGGAACATTTTTGTAATATATTTTAAGTCATATTTAAATTTCGTAAACCTACTTAAAAATCTCTTGATTGAGATTTGTGGATTATTTTATTCCGATTAGTATCATTTCAAAAAGCAGAAAAATATAAACATAGTTTCAATTTTCATTACATGATAAGCCTTTCTAAAATTTTTGACCTAACGAGTATATTTTAAGTTGTCCTTATATGTGACGCTTCAGTTACTTTTCTTCTGTTATTACCTTTCGTTCACCAATCATTAGATTTTCAAGTTTATACTTATGTACAAGACCGTCCGCCATTGATTATTCAATTAACTATTTATTAGAGTCACAAAACATGAAAAAACACGGTACACAATTGACACATGAACAGCTTAGGAAACAATTGTTAACCTATTGCATCATCCATGATATACATCACTGAAAGATGATTGTAAAACCTATTGTAATATGTTCATAAACAATCCTCATCGAGTAGCTACCTGATTCGACTTATAATATAAATGAAGTTGCAATGACCACTTTTCTATGGGTTCGGGAAAAAAAATAAAATTTTTACTTCATTTATATCATTTATAACAAATGATAAAGTTTTTGTACAGACCTACTGCGCAGCTGCCTAATTCCAGTTAGACAAGACATGAAACTGTACCTTTTGCTTTTTTTCTTAAACGTACATAAGTGCCTCATTTCAAATTATAAGTTTATGATTTCAATTCGCACAATGAAATAATCTTAGCAAAATAGCAAAAGATACAGTATCCTAAATATAAATTTATAACTGGAAGTAAAACATTTATCTATATCTCCTAGAAAAGTAAAAGATAAAAAAATTATTTTTTTTCCTAACTTATATGAAAGTGGTTATTTCTTACAGTTCCTATAGATCAGATAATCAATGGTCCTATATCTTTATTTATTTTCGAAATGAAAAATACCTTCTGCAACTTCATTTATATTATAACTCGTTTTAGGCATCTCATGTCCTCATCAAGATTTCAACTGCGATTTAAACCAATCTACTCTCGTATCAAATTAAACGATTATGAACAAGTGTTAGTGTTTGATCCTCTACATAGTAAAGTTTATTTTGAATAACTTTATAAATTTATTTAAAAGAACAATCTAGCTAATCAGCAATGAAATCAGTATACAGAAGAGTTAATGTTTTTGAAATTTTAGTTTTTTTAAACTGATTCAACGAAATCCAACAAGATTCTTCTAGTTAAAAATGCATTTGAAAGAGTAAAGAAAAAGAAAATAGAATGCATGATTGACGTATTTTAGTGATCATTTGTAATCAAAGCAAAGGCAATCATACATCTGTCTATTATCTTGCCTCAATATAATAGCTGTAGAGAACAGAAAAAAAAAGCATATTGCTATGCAGTCAACATAAAAAATATACCTCGAATAATTTTTTCTCGTATTGATATTTTTCTTGCCGATAAAATACCGATTAGAGCAGGTAGGTAATAAATCTTTTACATTTTCTTTTTTCTTCAATCATTAGTCTATAAATCAAAAAAAAAAAGATAAGAAAGAAAATAGAAAAAAAAACGTTTTTGATTAAAACATAGTTGGAGATTAGAAAAAGTATAAAACTATATCAATACGTCTTAGAATTTTATTTAGTATATACATCAATAAACTTGAATTATGTCTGGAAGCAAAGAATGGCCAGAATTGGTAGGAAAAACATTCGAAGAGGCATCTCAAAAAATATTGGCATTCAATAGCAGTAAGAATAATCATTAAATAATAAATATTTTCTCCTATTCTGTCTCATTATAGATTTACATCCATATAATGCAATGAATGGTGTAGAAAATCGAATGCTTGATCCACAACGTGTTGTATGTGTTACAGATAATAATAATATTGTAACTAAAGCACCACGATATACTCCTCTAAGTTAAATCAAATTATTATTTTATTCAACCGTTTTAACAATATTTTAAACAAGCCAACTTCTTAATATACGTTATTTTTTTTCTTCAAATAACTATATTTCACTTCTAATTATATTTTACATTCATTATAAAAACTCATAATAAATTTAATTAGTGCAATAGAAAGTCAAAGTATTATTTGTTTACCAAAATTTTGATGATATTCAAAACAATGATGAGAATAAATTTTCAATAGAAGATGCATGCTCGAATTTTGTCTATGAACATTGAGTCAAATATGTATAAAATGTTTCTAGTTCATATACACTACTGTTTCTACTTTTTGTAAATTAATGCACGTTGTATAATGTATGTTTCGAAAGATAAAAGAAACAATAACTCAGAGATTTTAGTATACAAAAAGAAATGTACGATGTCATATTATTCTCAATCCTGAAAAAAAGAAAAATCTGGTCTGTTTGTTCACGCGTCGATTAGTCAAGTTTTTTGAACCAATCAAAATACGCTTCATATAGAACCGATAAGTCGTCTACTACAATCTTATGGCGGTGCTCATAGGTGGTTAAGGGGTATTATATGCGGTACCCATACAATACTTAAGAGAGAATCAATCAAAAGATCGGCAACACGGACATATGACAAATTTTAAGAATACGATTTAGTTTCATAAGATGAAAGATCATGTTTAGGAGTACACCAGCTCCAGTTCAGCTCTGAGCGAAGAGCTCTTTGATCAGAGCTGAGCTGGAGTTGGTGTATCCCTACTGATTAGTGAAAATTGATTGTAAACAACTCACAGGATAGACCTGTTGTGAAAAAAGACAACTGGAAACCTTACGTAAAACAAGTTACAAAACCCAGCAATATATAGTTCGATATGTCGTCATCCCCTCTTTCGAATGGTGAAAAGCGCAGTACTTTATTTTGTTTCTGTCAAATGTTATTCAAAAAATACTCATGAGTATTCGTGTTGATGCTACCCTCACCCTCATTAAAACCGCGTAAAAATCGGTGACTACTCGCGAAAGAATCGCGCGATTAATCGCCATACCTGACGATTTTTTGTCAGTTTTTCGAACAAAATCAAGATTTATCAAAAACGATAAGACTGCTGAAATCGAAAGATGACGTCAGATAGGCTATTGCAGAGCCTATTCGATTTGATTTTCTTCATGTTTCTTCTCCCAAAAAAGAATCAAATTGACAGATAAAAGAACTAATCGATAGAAAAAGAGCGGACAACAGAGCGAAAAAGCTTAAACACAAGAGCAGATAGACCTACGGATACAATAGCATGAAAAGATAAGCGATATCATGTGATTTTCCGATAATATTACCGATGTAAAAGTTGAGCGAAAATCGCCGATTAATCGCAATTAATCGCCAAAAGTGCCGCGATTTTGACGACATGGGACCAGTTTTTCATGAAAACGAAATAAATTCTATCGAGATTTTATTATTATAAAATTATTCGAATAGTCATCAAATAGCATAGAAAAATAGAATGAAAGACGCTCTATGTGTTTATAAAAAAGAAAATTTTTTCAAGCTATCTATAGGAAAATAAAGTACGTATCTCACTACTTTTGGATTATCCTAAGTCTATCTAGGTCAATAACCGCTGATCATAAACGGTCGTACACCAATGCATTACGGCGAAAAACGACAGTTGTCTACAATAATCGTATAGAGAAATCGTATACGATGTCTTACGAAGACCCATGACCATCGTGCATAATGACCGTAAATACTCGTCATTTACAATAATCGTGATAATTCGGTAATCGTAAACGCCGCTCGAATAGTGCTGTATAGTGTCGTAAAAACCTATTGTAACTGGTATCATGCACGCTAAATCGTTTTCAACTGCATGCGTCAGTAAATGGTCATAATGTCTAACAGTTTATCTGGATCAGATAACGTAAGATCTCAAATTACATCCCGACCCTTTCAAAAACAAACAGCACCCACTTTCCAAAATACTCAGGATTTCACCACAACACATAGATCATTCTTTATAGCTTTCACTGCCGATTATAAATACTTTTTGCAACTTTGACGACACAAACGATACGAAACTTTTATTCATATGAACGAAAATTAAAACTTATCCCCCATACTACTTGTTGAATTTGGTAATCCACACATAATGAATCACTGTTTGTCGAACAGAAACACTTGTTTCTATTTCCTCCCGCATACCATGGCTGTTTCCGAACTATTTCCATTAAAAAATAATCCCAACATTTCATAATTTTACCGAGACTTGCAAACAATTCTTGAAACACTTTTCATACGAATTGCAAACAGTTTTCGCAAGAGAAGCCCAAACACAAGAGTTATCCCAAGAGTTGCCGACTACCTTCCTCTCTTATTCAGCACGAATGAAGACAATGATTCTCATAATCTCAAACTTACAAATACTCCAAGCCTAACCCTGTATCCGTGTGTGTCTCTAGAAAATTTAGGTCACAATGAATGCGAGTGAATCCTTTTTTCCAATTCAACAACCCGAGGAAAGTCCGTTTTGCAGGATTTGGAGCAGATTGAGAAAGACATTCGTACTTAAATGCCTTTTTAGGATTTCGTTATACGCTATATGTAAGGACAGCGCTTTGTATCTCTGGCTATATTCTAAGTCAGAATAATCCTTGGTAAGTACCTTTACCCAAACCTAAAAAGGTCAATAAAATTATCTTTTTGTAGAGCTTGAGTTACATTTAATAGATTCCTGGTAAGGGTAATTTCGCGCTTTCGAGAAGAGGAATAAAATCTATTTTTAACAATTTTTGCGTGAGGTTGAATGTAGGTATGTATTCTGAACTGGCTCTTGCCAACATGTTTCACATGTTGCGTGGTGACGGCTCCCTGCATCGCATGTGATATCGCACTGAAAAGTACCACCATTAAGTACCGCAGCAAGTTTTAAAGAGGTTTCACCAGGAGATTTCATGTAGTGCCTTTATCATCTGTAGGTATAGTTTTTCCGGAGAAATCTCACCACAAGCATCAAGTCTTTGTTTCATTCTAGCAGGGAGTAGTAATTTGATCAAACCAGTAAAGAAAATCTTTCTAGTGAAAAGATCTTTACAGGCCCCTGTCATTGTACAACATTATAATGCCTTCATAAAAGTATAAAAAAAAGGAATTTTTTTGAAGAAAAATGCCTTTAAAGGACTTCAAAGACGGTTTTTATTATGCTACACGATGGTATTGTAATAAAAGCCTAAACTAGGCATTATTTTGAAGAAAAAGGCCTTTAAAAGCCATTTTTATGATACCATAGATAGTATCGAAAAAAAGCATCAAGAAACGTTTCTTTATAGAAAAAGACCTGTAAAGGTCTGTTTTATCTTACTTGATGATAATATCTTGGTTAAGCTGTGAAAAAAGCTTTTTCGAAAGAAAAAAGCGCTGTTTTTGCTTAATTGTATATGAATTTCTTAAAATAGTAGTTTACGGTGCTTTACAGTCATCAACGGTAAAGTTTATGTTTGTACTAGCTCAAATGCGCCACTGTTACAGTTGGGTTTTGACGTAAACGATCACTGTATTTTGCCGTGTACGACACGACACGATACAGCCGCAACACTGTCCTAGCAAAACGAATGAAATACGGTCCGTATCAGGTTGTAATTATGACGGTTACAGCCGTTTCCGTTAACGTATACGACGGTATACGGCTGCTTACAATCTCCGTTATCATTAGCCTGGGTATGTTATCTCTTCGTGTTACTCTGTGGATCGAAATGCATTTCTTAAGTCAGTTTGATTTTATCTGTAATGAGCCTAACTCAACTCATTTAGCGCTGATAGATTGTGTCTTCATATCACTATCTATATACAATGAATTTAAAGCATCTCGACTCCATTCCGTTCAAGATAAGTTTGAAATATAAACATTATCTTTATACTATTTTCATATTAAAATGAATTTCCGTGCACCTCAACCTAACATGACCTAAATCAAACTCTAAAATTGCACTTTGTTACGATATATATATGTTAAATATTAGCGATAGACTACATCTGCTATTAATACGGAGTGAAATAAATTTTCCGGAAATTTATTTTAGTTTAATTTTATCTGAATTTCCAGGAAATTAGAATTTACCATCCCATGCAGCTTTGAGTTCTTTTTCTAGCTATGTGAAAGTCACAAAGAAATGATCAGCGCTAGTGTAGTATGAGATCGACATCAGATTTTAGTACATTCACATTTGAAGTGAGCTTTAAATCTGCTTAGCATACTAAGGCTCTCCTATCGATTGAATTCGATTGAAAAAAGGGGGTTTTAGCCATCAAGCGTTATCAACTGCAACGAACCGTCGTTCACGATCTAAAGCGTTGATAGTTCACTGGACTTCTTGTGGAAAGAAAATCTTTACCGAATTTAAATGCAAATACGATCGTGAAAGAATGTAAATGTTCCCTGGCTGTCGTTCACAGCTCGACTACATACGGTCGTAATACGATGCGTATGAAAACGTTGAAAAGCGATCGTGTATCGTCGTAACTACACGTATGCGGTATTTTACAATCGTGAGGCTTCGACCTGAGCGTCTCTACGAGAGAGAGAATCATTAAAACTCAAGCACCTCTCGGAAATCCTATAATCACAAATCGAGGGTTCTCTTGTTGATAGCTTGAAGAATTTCTGTCCCAACGTGAATTTTCGGAACAACGTTTGTGAGATGTATATGCGTGAGGGGCGCATCCGTTGTTTCGTCAACTTTAGTGACACTAAATATACTTCCAGGTAGTACTAACACTTCTTCTTCATTTTCGAAATTCGAAATGCAAGGTGCTGATTCGGAAGCTGCGTAGAGTATGATAGCTGTATCACATCGTTCCGGGAAGAAAAGTGTCATCAGCACCATTATTTTATCGTCGGTCGTTCGTGCTGCAGCAAAAGACTGTGCTAATTGTTTGTCAAGTGTAGTCGAAGCAAAACCTGCCAAAGCGATGACACTTTCTTCCTCTTCTTCTGATAGTCGTAAAGCTTCTTTATATTCTTCCAAATCCTCCGTCACCATCGATAAACCACGATACGAAGTGCCTTGGAAATGGCGCTCAGAAAGTGCACTTAAGTTGCGTTCCAGTGGATTCAGTAATGCATGACAATAAAGGGGATTGACTACTTTCGAATAGAACGGTGTTTCGAGAGAGTAAAGACGGAGAAGTGGTTCGACTTTCTTCGTTCGCTTAAATTCATCCAGACATTGGCAAGCTTTATTGTATTCGGTGTTAGATGATCCGACAAACCTTTCAACATACGACTTCAACGCTTTTGCTTCGTGTGACGCTACAAACGGGTCGGGTAAAGATGCGCGCTGTAAATTCGTAAATACGTTAAACGCAAGGTTATTTTTAATAAGTTTCTCTTTTTTCTTTCGACCTTCCATTAAATTGATTCTATGTGTACCAGTTGTCGTGTTCACCCAAGGAGGTGGAGGTCGTTTTGATGCGGGAAAGAATATTGCAAAAACATTTAGAGCCACACTTTCAATTGTGGGTGAGAATCGGGCGCTATTTTTGGGTCGATGAAAAATTTCCCGAATTGTATCATTCGCAGCCACCTGATATGCCGTCAGACCATCAAGGTTTTTCCTATGGCAGACAACCCCATAATCTTGCACGAGAAGACGAACGATGTCGGCGTGGCCACATGAAGATGCTACATGTAGAGCTGTGCTGCCGTTAGGCTCAAGACAATTGATGGGAGCGTAATGCGTTGTGGAGGTTAGAATTCTTTTCACTTGCTCAATGTTGCCTGCTTCACAAGCTTGATAGAGTTCAGTAACTTCTAGCGGTGCAGGCTCAAAAGCATTAAACGATGTAGCTCCACCACAGATGCCGTTGCCCATGCTTGCCTTAATCGCTGAGTAATAAGTTATTTCACGTCTGTTTCTATAACAAATGGCGACGTTTTTCTTTCGCTGTACATGCAGAGAAAACGAGAAATTGCAAAATTTCAACAAAGAGTGAAGAAAGCCCTCAAAGAAAAACAAACAAAGAAAAAATCATTCTTATCGACGGGGTGTGAATGAGAGTGAGCATAGCTACCATGATAATCTAGGTTTTCTCCAGGCGAGAGGACTTTTCAAATGGCAAGGCATCCTAGTTGATACGAAAATCACTAGAGTGGATCAGTTCTACCTTGAATAATCAAGAATATAGTGACTTAGAGAAGCATACCACGACCGGTTCGACCTTGGTCAAGGGTCTTCTGAAGTGGATTAAGATAAAACGATGAGTTAGAAACATCAAGACCTATCACACGACTATAGGTCTATCCTTGCGGAAGAGACTCATTGGGTATGTGCTCAATCTATTATTACCTAATCTATAAAGAGTCATGTTTGTCTGTCTATTCCTTATGCATTTGAACATCGTAGAAGCCAGCGCAGACAAACTTTGCAGAAATCCTAGGTCCTGACATCTAAAAGACCCTCTCTGTTTCCAATCAATGGGATTGCAGTATTCTTTGATATAGGAGCTCTACTCCATAAAACTCCATGATCAGACAGAGGACAAGTCATCATAGGTTTTCAATGGAATTGAGTTCGAATCTGAGCTCTATTTCGCTGAAATCCTATTGGCTGACTTATAACCAATAAAAATTCATCTTCTGAGAAATTCCTGAATCTCAATTCGATTGTCGTGAAAGCAGCCCCGGAAAGATGTACAGAGATGGCGAGTCCGGATTCGATGTCCATTCGTCTCAAAATCTTATTGATTAAGGTGGAGCCAATTTATGATACACAGCTTGTCAGGTTCAAAAAGCTCTGGGTCAGCCATTTGTTCACAGAAATAAACTTCTAATGTTGCTGAAAAATCCTTTTCGCACTAAAATCGCTTTGTCAGCTTTCCTTTGCAAGAGATCAGAATTGAGCGTGAGTCCAACTAGGCGTGGCACATTTTAGTTAGTTAGGTGCTAACTTCCAACTTGTTCATTTTTCGGATACTGACAGGAAAGTAAATTTTTGCTTCAGAAACTGAAGGGTAGTAGGGAATTGACCATGGAGAATCCGCACTCTAAAAAAAAAGGAATTTTACCGAACCAAAAAAGGATCTTCCCCTCGATACACGGGAAGATCCTTTATTGGTTTCGTAAAAAGCAGGTTTCGTATAAAACCAATTCTGGACACCTGCAATAAAAGGTTCCGTGAGGAAGGTTTCGTACTAAACCTTTTCAAAAAATTCCAAACAAGGTTCTGTACGGAGGGTTTCGTACTAAACCTTTCACACCAACGGAAAAAAGGTTTGGTGCGTGCTCATTGCCACTGAACTTTTTTTTTGTTACCGACCCAATAACTGACGAGGGAAGCTCCAGAGGTATTCAAGCAGTTTAGTCTCTGCCTTGCATCTGCAAGTCGATCTGATTTAGGTATGAAAAGCTAAGTGCAAATTTGCACGAATTCTATTTAGCTTTTCATATCTAAATCAGATCGACTTACAGATGCAAGGCAGAGACTAAATTGCTTGAATACTTCTGGAGTTTCCCTCGTCAGTTAAAAATAACACTTAATCGTCAAGTAGTTTCTCGAATTAGTCTACAATAAAGAGTAAATGAATTAATTTTATATAATAAAATAAACTTACCCATACAGCTCATATGTGGGTTGACCTAAAAAGAGAAAACGAGTATGTTTATTTTCTAAAGTGAAACTTACTCATGATTTTGATACAAAGGCGGATTGGAAATAAGACGAAGTTAATCTAGATTATATGGTAAATATATCCACGAATCCCATGTTGAAATCAATCTATAACAGAAAAGAAGTTCATTTATTTGAATACAACAAACTTACTGATTACTTTGTAGGATTTCGGAAAATATTGGGTTCGGCAGTGTTATCACCGAACCTAAAAACTATATACAATTAACTAATTAATTAGGATACTAGATTATCAAAAAAATCCTTACTTGGTTATGTGCATTCGGATATGCAGGATGTCTTCTACAATATAACAAGACATTCGCACAAATACTTAATCTTAAAACATGTTCTATATGATGATAAATTTTCATGAATTCACTAGTATATATATAGCCCTCACTGGCAAAACAAAACGGTGAATGAGTAGCGAACGAAAAGGTTCTGTAAGTTTTTAACGCATCCTTAACAGTACTATTGTTAACTTTTTGAGGGCTATCTCACCGTATCATTAGTTACTTTTCGAGGACAATCTGAGCGTACCATTAGTAACTTTTTGACGGTTATCTCAGAAGTAGTACGTGCAACTTTTTGAGACCTATCAGAGAGTATGACTCATAACTACTTCAGACTATTTCGTTGCAGTATCTGTAATTTTTAAGATCTATGTTTGAGTACTGTCTCTATCTTCCTATGAGTCATCTAAACATACTTCATGCAAGACTTATTTGGGTTAGCACACTGTAAAAAAATAGATGTTCTACCGAACTTTGAAGTTTCGGCACTGTTTTACAAAATGATTTTAATTTTCGTGGTACGAAAATTGTTTCGTAATTTTCATACAGAACCTCACCGTCACCCCGAAAATTGAAAAGAATTTCACAGTTTTATTACGAAACCCTCTAGAAGTTTCGTGCATCGTGTACTGAAATTTAGGTAGTTTTGTATACTTTGTACAAAACCGTTGACAGCTCTCTGACAGCATCTAAAAGTTTCGCATAAGTTCCACGAAACCATCCATAATTTCGTGAGTGCTCTAGTAGTTCCGGATACATTGTACGAAACGAAGCATGGTTTCGTAACAGGTATACCGAACCATTACATCATTTACGAAACTATGAACAGTTTCGTCCCATATATGCTGAACCAATTGATGTTTTGCGAAACCACTGACAGTTTTGTGGAACGACTAAAAATTCCGTATTTCTTTTACAAATCTATCAAAAGTTTCATAAAATATCAAAAGGTTCAGCATACATTGTACGAAGCTGTTCATAGTTTCGTAAATAATGTAATGGTTCGGTATACATTTGACGAAGCCATGAATAGCTCCGTAAGGATTGCAAAGGTTCCGTGCATATTTTACGAAACCATTAATAGTTTCGAAAGCCATGTAGTAGTTTAGTATATCTTATACGAAACCAATAACAGTTTCATCAGTCATCTGAAGGTTCCATATGCATGTTACGAAACCATGAGGAGTTTCGTACTGCATCTAAAGGTTCCGTATATGTTCCACGAAGCATTCATAATTTCGTAAGTGTTCTAATAGTTCCTGATACATTGTACGAAACTAGGTATGGTTTCGTAACAGGTATACCGAACCATTGCATCATTTACGAAACTATGAACAGCTTCGTACAATGTATGCTGAACCTTTCGATATTTTACGAAACTTTCGATAGATTCGTATAAGAAATACGGAAGTTTTAGGCGTGCTCCAAAACTATCAGTGGTTTCGTAAAACATCAATTGGTTCAGTATACATGGGACGAAACTGTTCATAGTTTCGTTAATGATGTAATGGTTTGGCATGTGTGTTACGAAACCATGCTTCGTTTCATTGAATGTATCCGGAACTATTAGAGCACTCATGAAGTTATGGATGGCTTCATGGAACTTATACGAAACTTTTGGATGCTGTTACGGAACTGTCAACGGTTTTGTACAAAACATGCGAATCTACTGAAGTTTAGTACACGATGCATGAAACTTCCAGAGGGTTTCGTAGTAAAACTTCAGAACTTTCTTCAGTTTTCGGAACTTAAAAAGGTTTTGTATGGAAATTACGAAACGTTTTTCATGCTACGGAACTTAAAATCGTTTCGTAAAACAGTGTTAAACCTTCAAAGTTCGGTAGAACACCAATTGTTTTTAGAGTGTTCAACACTTGTAAAGTAATTATCCGTAGTGATACTTCGACCTTTATTGATCCAAGGTGTGACTAATCTTTCGACCAATTCTTAGGTGCCATATTTGTTTGCAAGAGTGGCCGCTTCAGGTTGACGACCCACATAAACTTCTCCTTTCAATGGATATGCGGTGCTTGAGTCACAACACCAGAATACCTTTATTCCATACTTAGCAGACTTTTTGGGCATATGCTGGCTAAACTTACAACGACCACGAGTATGTATTAGCTGTTCATCGACTGTTATGGAACTACCCAGAATATAGCAAATTTGTAACTGTGCTAAAAACAGATGCCAGAATTCATTAATTGGAGCCAGTTTGTCTACTTCCATTCTTTCTTTTCGTGTGGCTGCATCATCAAATCTGCTGAATCGCAGTAGATTGCTAAAACGGTTCTTTGACATGGTGGCCCGGAATATTGGTCGACCATTATTTATTGACTATAATTCGTTGAGATGTTCATTTTGAGATCGTTGAACACCTCCAAGAACCAACAATCCAATAAATGCCCAGATTTCATCACTACTAGTGTCTTTTCAATGCCATTTCTTCATAGAATTGTCTTCATTCCACGCTGCAACAACCGATCTTGCGCGTCTATTTGTCTCTTTGACGGTGATGGATATCATTTCTTCTGTAAATGACAGTTGAAAAGCATCTTTTACTGTTTGTATATTAGCTACTGAGCGTTCGACACCATTTTGTTGCCTTAGAATATTCGCTTGTGGTATTTTTCGTTGTGGAGGTTGAGATTTGTTCCATCGCCGACCAGATTTTGACAAAAAAACATCCATTCCTGATGGTTCATCAAGCTTGGAATGATGGCTTGATGGTTCTTGATCACTATCACAAGTGGTTCCAGTTTCCACAGAACTAACATCGGTGCCCTCTTGCTAATCAACTTCATCTATTGAAGTTTGTTCAAAGTCTTCTGAACTTTAATCTGGATCATCTTCCGAGTCGTCATCCAAATCATCCGGTATTTTCGAAGCGTCACCATCTGTTTCATCATCGCCAGAATGATCGTTGAAATTTGGAAAATCTCTATCGGAGTTTTCATTGGAATCATCATCAAGATGTCTCTTTGAAGACATTGGTTTGAAGCGTCCGATTTGGACGATTTTGATAAGGGTTGTTCTGGAACGTTGATACGTGACAATGTTGACTTGGTGATGGATAGTCAGTCAATGAGATACGAGCGATCGTTTCACACACTCTTTATTCATAAAAAGTATCAGCTATATATATATATATATGTGTATGTGTGGAGAGATCAATCAAATATTTTGAGGGAATTTCTACAAAGATATTCCAGAGAGAATACTGTGAAAAGTCCTACTAAACTTATCGCATCACAAGAGAGATGGACGATTCGTCAAAGAAAGATATCTAACATATATGATGAAGAGAGAAAGGAAAAATCCAAATGTATATCGTTGACGGAAAAGAAAAATACCCTTGATCTCGAAAAGAGTAACATATGTACATATACACGAAGTAGATCAAATCTATCTGAATTATCACCAAACAAAATTTGATGTTAGGTGCAAATATTTTGGCCAGTTTTTAGTAATAGAGTCCAAGAGTTTACATTCAAAAAAACTCAGCGATTTCAACGAATCTCTTGTAGTTCACCTACAAATGTATGGATGATAGAAAATATTTCGAAAATTTTTGACAGGTTATTAGCAAATCCAATTTCGAGCATTGATAAACTAACAAAGAAGCTCCTAGAATATCTTCCGCAGAAGGCTGAATCCATCAAGGATCAAATTCAAACAATATCGGATCAATAATACATGTGTAGCTAGCTCTAATCGCTGGGGTTCATTCAGACCCCAAATTATCAAAACACCTTGATACATATTTTAAACTATTCGACTGTATAAACAATGTTCAAATCGAGGGCACTTATATCGTAAATAAGTCAAGGCAACCTTCCTGAACGCATATCTACAGGGTGATCAGTTTATTTTCGAACAAATTGTATGCTTATTTTTTTCATTTTTAACTAACGAGGAAACCTCCTCAAGTGTGAGTCTCAGTTTTGAATGGGATAGATACCAGTTTGTAGAGCTCGACGAGCTGATTCTCGTGGTATATTTCATTTTTCCCAGGAGAGCTTCATTCGTACAGAATAGGACTCAAAATATGAGAATTTCAACATATTATTATCAAAGACGATCAATCTTAGAAGCTAATTATAGCTGTTTCACTTCTAATCTCCGCATATCTGTCTTGAAAATATTTACAAATGTATTATTTTCCACATTTTGATATTATTTTTCCGCGGTTAAACTGTTCGCTTATCGTCAGGTAGGAATTGTAACGAGAGTGTGTTCATTTATTGTAGTCATTGTCGTAGAGCATTGTGTTTTGAGCATTTCTTTATCATGTATCACTCCCATTAATCTCTATATGAGGTGTATTTTCTGAATAAAGCGAATAGAACAAGAAGTCAAAATCTTATTGAACTTGAAAAATGAAAATCATAAAGCTGGCGCTTCCGAATGTAGAAAATGCTATTATTACCGAGTTTGCATCCCAACAACCTTACTAAGCGAACAGTTTAACCGCGGAAAAATAACATCAAAATGTGAAAAATAATACATTTGTAAATATTTTCAAGACAGATATGTTGAAATTCTGATATTTTGAGTCATATTCTGCACGAATGAAGCTCTCCTGGGAAAAATGAAATATACCACGAGTATCAGCTCGTCGAGCTCTACAAACTGGTATATATCCCATTCAAAACTGAGACTCACACTTGGGGAGGTTCCCTCGTAAGTCAGATCTAATCATTTTCATATCAGTTTATTCCCCTAACACTGAAGTTGCTTTCATAATATTTATATTTCAGATAAATGAATGCCTCGTAATAAAATACCAGATGATATGGAAGGGATCGTCAAATATCTTTTGACGAAAAGGTATTCATATTCCGCTATACAACAAGAATTAGTTGGAATGAATCTTACTATATCAAGAAGTACTATTAGTTGTATAGCTAACAAGGTTGGAAAGCAGCGTCAATTGGACTTATTAAATAATCAAAAACCAAAATTTCATCGTCGACGTCATATGTAGCAACACCTAATATTGTTCGTCGTATTGCATCATATATACGTAAAGAAAATCCTCCAACAATTAGATCAATGGCTACAAGATGCAATATTAGTTATGGAACTATTATTACTGTTATTCGTGATGTTATTCGTGCAAAATGTCTTAAAAAGAAACCAGTACACCATTTAAATCCAGCCGTTATTAAGAAGAGAAGAAGTAGAGTTTGGCGTATGTATCTTCGATTATGCAATAATAAATATAAAAATGATGTAACTACTGACGAAGCATGGTTTTATTTGGATGCTAGTCAAAGTGCTCGAGATATATATTATGTTAGAAGCAATGAAGTACCAGATGAAGTTAAAACAATTCAACGAAATGATTTACATCCTGTAGCTGTCATGATATGGGCCGGTGTGTGTACATCCGGCCAAACTCAGTTACGCTTTATCGAACAAGGTGCAACCATTACCAGTGAATACTACATTGAACATATATTACAACCATTTATTAAATATGATGTACCACGTTTGTTTCCTGGTAATAAAATAAAAGAAATGATACTTCATCAAGACAATGCACGAGGTCATAGAGCAAAAGATACACTTGCTTATTTGAAGGAAAATAAAATCCCAGCTATAACACCTGAAGAGCGTTTACTGAAGAGTCCAGATGCTGCACCTATGGACTATTCGATTTGGGGTATCTTTAAAAAATGAGCAAGAAAGCAGAAGGTGTCAACATTAAGGGGGCCCCCCCCTCAGAAAAAATTTCCCACTTAGAATGGTCCGTTTGGGCTGAAATTTTCAGGGATGAGTGACCTTAGTGAGAAATGCTTCTGGTAAAAATTTCAGCTCTATAGGTCGTACTAGACCCGATTTATAGGTCATTTATAGATCATTTTTGACCTTCAGGAGGATTTTTATAACTTCGTCGTAACACGATATGTAGAGCTCGGGGTGGTTTCAAATTAAAGCTTATGTCAGTACGCAACTTTTCATCCACCAGAATTTTTAAATTCTGTATTGTTCATTTTTTATGAATATTTTAGTAGATAGGTCTTAAAAAACAGTGGTCTGACGACAGTAAATTCCACTTTTCTCAGCCCAGGAATCGATTTTGAAAAAACTGGTGGATGAAAAGTTTCCTCTCACTGCGACCTTTAAAACAAAAAAAAATATCGGGTATAGCTTGAACCATGTGGGAGTTATTTCAATTTTTGTGACTGAAAACCATGTTCTGAGAAAAACGCAAAACAAGTTTTAGAAACGAATTTTTTTCATGTAAATCCAAAAAAATCGTATTAAAATGGTATGTTTTCAATATATTTCATTGGAGTTTTTTAAAGCGCGTGACACACACTATCAGCTAGCGTCATCTGTCATGCTGTGATGGCTTGGCTCTCCCCTTTTTCGGATGAGTAACATTTTTTTATATCGAAATATTTTCTGAAAAAAATAAAAAATCGTATTTTTTTCGGGGGAAAATTGAGAGAGACGCTACAAATGAATTATAATTAGAGTAATTCATGTTTTCTCAGCAACAAGGTATTATTTTATCACTTCCTATTTTCTAGATTTTTTAATTATTCTACGGTTATATTGTTGTAAATGACACGCAATTCGATTTTAAAAAAGGAAAGAAAGCTCCGGCTCAGTCAAACCAGTTTCACATCGCGAAAAATCGTTAAGAGTGTTACAAAAAAGACAAGTCAACTACAAAATGATCTTATTTCTGATACAGATCGAACAGCTGACAATGATCAATTTACGTACAAAACTCGTCCATTTACCGGTCCATCGCATCAGAAATTATCAAACTTTCTTGAACAGCAACACACAGATACTGATGAAGATCCGAATGGTTATTACCAGATAATTCACAACTCGTTTTTGTTGGAATTAATGGAACAGAGTATCTGTATATCATGCAAGTCAATATGGAATGGTGATATGTCTGTTTCAAAACGCGAAGGTACTGTTTGTGTTGTTTTCTCTCGAGTAAAACTTAATAATTACATATATATTGTAGGATTATATTGTTCTCTGGTGTTCACGTGCCACTGCTCAAATGAAATTAAGATCAATACATCTAAACAATGCCCAAAAACATCTAAAAGAGACATCAATATTCGAAGTGCGATTGGTAAGTCTATTCTTAATACTATAGTAATAGATAAATTTATCTGATATCTAGGTGCAAATTTTGCCGGTATTGGTCATCAAGGTCTATTCAAACTTTGTGCTGCTTTAAATGTATCACCTCCTATTGATGATGATCATTTTTCTCGCACCATTACATATTTGCTTCCCGCATTTGAATCACACAAGCTTAATTCAATGGAGAAGGCTGTAGAAGAAGCTTGTGGTCAATCAAATGAACGTAAAATTACTGTTAGTGGTGATGGCACTTGGCAAAAACGTGGGTTTTCAAGTTTACATGGAGTCGTAGCAGTAATGTCTAGCTGTTCCAATGCAAAAGTATACATTAGATAAATATATTTCTATATACTATCGTTTTGAGTTTTGCAGGTATTGGATTTGGAAAGATTATCAAAAAATTGCTCCATCTGTACAGGTTTACTCAGCGTCAAACATTCAGATCCAAAAAAATATTCGGAAGTAAAAAACAAACATGAATGTGAAGCAAATCACACCGGTTCATCAGGTAGAATTTCATTCAAAAGTTTCTTATTTAACTATTCTTTTATTTAGGTTCTATGGAGGTCAATGGAATGTATCTTTTATTTGCCCGCTCCGAGAGTTTGTACAACGTTCAATATACAAAGTAAATAACACTATATCGAACTCTTTTTTTATACATTATCTATTTATAGTTATATTGGAGACGGTGATGCAAAAGTTATCTCTAAATTAATGAATGATCCTCCATATAAAGATGCATCAATTATGAAAATAGAAGATGTGAACCATTTTTCAAAGAAGATGCTGAACCGTCTACAAAAAATAGCAGACGATCTGAGGAAAACCAAGATTGATGGTAAACTTGGTATACGTGGTCAAGGTCGAATGACACAAAGTTAGTATAAATTCTGCTCTATTCTAACTAATTGCTGTTTTTTTCCTAGAAATGATGGTTAATTTTAAACATTATTATCGTCAAGCTATTGTGCGAAACAAAACAAATCTAGACGAAATGGTTCGCGCAGTTTGGGCAATATGGAAACACAAAGTAAGTAAAAATAAAAAAGGTTTTATAAATAAAAGACATTTTATTGTAGTCTTCGTCGAACTCAGATCCACATCACGAATGGTGTTCACTAACCTACTGTGGATATTTAAAAGCATTAGAAAAAGGTAATAAAAAATTAATACTTTTCGAGATTTTATTTCATACATTTAGGGGAAGAATATGATCATGATCGGCACAGTTTACCGTTAGGTATTATGAAAGCAATTCGACCGGTGTTTGATGAATTGGCTCACCGTGAGTTCTTCAAAACATTATACATCATTACGAGATTATTTATTATTTAGCTGATACTCTAAAAAAGGTCATCAATGGCAGCTCTCAAAACGCGAATGAAAGTTTTCATGCTGTTTTATGGAGCTTGGCCCCAAAGAATCGATATGCTACTGGTGCAGTCATCGATTTATGTGCTGCAATTGCTGTATTATCATATAATGATGGGAATCAATCAATTATACCAGTTATAGCTGAAATAACAGGTAAAAATGTTTATAAATTTGATATACGATACACTATTATTTCTATTTAGGTGGCAGTGGTTTTTATACGACAGCTGCAATGAGAAGACTTGATGAACGTCGTGTATATTATGAACACAAAAAAAAAGAAAAAAAACGAAAAAAAATCAAAATTAACTAATGAAACATTGGATTCACCACGAGGTGATCGTATGAGTCTTGGTGTTAATGATGATGAATCATTAGACGATTCATATGTATCTGGAGCCTATTGATTTTTTCTATTGAACATAGTTTTCTTTTATTGTTTTTCTACTTGTTTGTTTATTTATGATCTTTTTTCATTTGTTAGAACCTCTTTATTCTTAATAAAAATATGTATCATCATCTCTATTTTTTCCTGAACTAAACTAGATTACCACTATAAATATAAATAACATAATTATATAATTAATATATTTCTGACGCGTTTCCTTTTTTCTATACAATTTCTAGATAAAATGAATAATTTTGACATCTGTTACAACGCCTTATGTCGTGAATTTGTTAAGAAAAATGTTATTATGCCTGCTGTCCTCGTCGAAATTTTAGAACCCAAAAATGTTGTTCGTTCATCAATTACTCTTATAAATACAAAAAACACTGAATCTGAGTCTGATACTACAACAACCAACGACGAGAGCAGTTCAAACGAGTCAGACGACTCAAATAACATCGATTTGAATAAAACACTTCAAGGAAATGTCAATAGTGGAACGAATAGTAATGTTCAAGCGTATGTACCTCTTATCTGTCTATTTTACATATCAATAAATATTCTTCTTTATTTCTAGTAAGGTAAAATCTATGACAAGATCATTATCGACATTAGCACTAGCGTCGAACTCAAATTCAACCGATTTGTCTTTGTCGTCATTAACACTAACAAAAGCAAATCCACTCGATTTGCCTCATGATCGAAAATGCCGCCAAGAAATTTTCAATAAGGTTAACCAGCTTATCTTCAACATTCGACAAAAAAAAGGAAAAACAAAAAAAAAAGAAATATATGAGCTACCACCATTAGTCAAGCAAATTATTCGATGTTTATATCCATCTGACATCGACGACAAAAACTATTTACAGAAACCGGACGTTATCCTCACTCTTCATACATTTGTTGAACTTTTTCGTAACTAGTTGATATTTTTTCAACTCTTTTCTTCTTTTTGCTCACTGAAGAGTCTTCTACAAACAATAAAACGCCTATAAATATATTTCACTATATTTTATCTGCTTTAGATTAGCGGAATGTCTCTAAAATGACAAAAAATCAATTTTTTCAAAATTCGCTCAGCGTCTGTATGATATACGTGACTCAGATAACTGGTGTTGAGGATAAAATATAAAAGTGTGACCCTTATCTTGGGTGTCACTATCTTCTAAATGATTAATATACGAATACTTTGTCCATTGCTGATGCAAATGAGAAGCTAGTTTTTCAAAAACTGAAAAATCTCAAAAAAACGCGAAAATTTCTCGAAAAACATGAGGTGACGCACATATTTTCCTCATAAGTCTGTCAAAATTTGGTCGTTTTTCAAAAACCCATATATATTCTGAAAGAGGAATCTTCAGCGCATCTTCCTATGTTAAAAACTCAATTTTCGATTTTTCTCGAAAAACTGACTTTTCTGAGGGGGGGGGGGCCCTTAATTTTTCTCCTAATTTAGATATCGATCCACAACAAACAAATGGAAAAAGAAACATAATATAATTTGCAAAAAATGCACTATGATAATATAATACTAATATATCATTTGTTTCTAAACCAAGAAATCTACAAAATTGAAATAATGTTCGTGGACCCATAAATATAAAATAAAGAATTGATATTGATAATTATTGAATTGTCATTTTTCGTTGTTTTCGCCATTCAATTGATCGATTCATACGAGATTTTTGCCATATAACACGTAAAAAAAAGAACAATATTCAATATAATTTTAAGAAATGTTGGAATAAATTGATGACTTATTGTATTATATTTATAAATAATCGGATTAGATAATACACAAGACATAGGAGCACCATTAAATGGTGATTGACGTATAACTTCTTCACAATATGGAAATACAATAATTACGAAATAATATATAAAAGAATAAATCATTAGTATTATTAAAGGTAGATAATGAATAAAAAATCTTTTCTTTTTTGTTGATACACAATCACTATGAAATATAAGAATATGTCGTTCAATTGAAGCCCAAGCAAAACCTACTAATTGTGTTGAATAACATAAATAATCAATAAATGTCCAAAAATGTGCAAAAGTAAATGTAAATTTCCATTTATCGCCATATTGATACCAATAAAGCATTAATGGTACACTTGTTATTTCATAGATTAAACCAATAAAAAGAAGTACAATAATTATATGATTATTCAAAGCTTGACGAAGTATTCGATCAAATAAAAAATAATATAAAACAAGTATTGAACATATAACTTATAGACTATTTGGAATAAGATAAAGCCAAAATCGAGCACGAAAAGAAATACGTAATTCATATGAATTACCGAGATCTTTTTCAGTAAAAATACTATATGAACTTGTCATTTTTAATAACAATAGAAGTATTCTTTTTAAAAATAAATGAGCATTAATGTAGTGTTATATATCGGCTTGTACGCGTAATGCGTCACCTCAATGACCGTAAGTTCGGAATCAAAATCTTAAGAAATCATTATTACCATGTTGTGGAGCGTGGTCTGAAGTGTAGGAAAACATATTTCGTTTCATGAATTGGTGCTTTGAATTGCGTTTTATAATTGATGGAAGAGAGAGCATCAATAGACAAAGAAAGTTCCTCTATTTAGACCATAGATTCATCCAATCCGTATAACGAAACAGTCTGCTATATACAAAGTTGATGAAGGCTAATTAAGATTATGATAATAGATGTATCTTTTCCTACAACAGTGGGTTTTTATGTACCGTACTTTTCTGCAGCGAGCCTAAGTAAACCTACTCTATTTATAACGTTATCGCGTTACGAAAAAATGAATAATGTTTTTTTCCACCTGTTGATCCCAACTTTTTTTTTAGAAGAAACATATTTATAAAGCTAGTTTTTCATGGGCTATCTAATGCACATAATTTTATTCGATAAAGATTGTGTTTTAAAATTATTGTGCGTAATGCGATGACGATTTTTACTTTCTTTTTACTTTTCTTCATATTGTCGAAAAACGCTTTCAGGCACTGATTTTTTACTTAAAATTATTGTACGCTATGGGTAATGTATCTTGTTAGTGATTTCTAATGAATTGTCATAAGAGTATAGCTGATTCGTTTAGTAAATGTATCGCGTTCAATTAAAATTAAGTTACCAATCAAAATTCTCTGTCGTTTCTATGATATATCGGTAAGGTCGGAAAAACTTAAAGTTTCAGTTACATTTTTTTCTCAATGATTTATATATGGTTAGATAGAGCTCACAAAACTGTCTAAGAAAATGTAGTTTAACAAAATTTTTCACTCTATTATATACTTTAAACAAGTCAAAATACACAGATCATTCTGTTATTGAAATCATTCCGCATAGAATGATTTGAGTATTTTTAGTGGTTTAACATATATAAAAGAGTAAATCATTTGTTAAACTACATTTTCTTAGTCAGTTTTGTGAGCTCTATTTAACCATATATAAATCATCGAAAACAAATGTTAACTGAAATTTTGAGTTTTTCCAACCTTACACGCACATTGCTACACATATTAATTAAACTTGTTTATTTTTTTTTTTAATGATTTTTCTTATATTAGAGGAATCCATAAACACAACATTTAATATATGCCTACTCCAAGCTTTAGAATAAAAATCATACCTTGTCTTCATAGAAGTGTACATATAACAAAATGAAGCATAGAAAAAAATCTATTACAAGAGTCATCGGCATCGCGTTACGTTCATCAAACCGATCTTTGTTTAAATTAAAGAATCTGTTTGGAAATTTTTTCTCTCTTTTGGATACCTCCAACTGTTGGTTACAAAACGTACATAGAACACTTCTTTGAAGATAGCATACATTCGCAGAGAAATAAAGAATAACTATGTCATCCTCAACTTTTTGTCCCTTTTTCATTATCACATTACGCCATGTATTTTCAGTGCAATATTCAAACGGCTCGCTCAAACAAGTTCATATTTTCAGAGATTTTGGAGAAGAGAAAAATACATCTTATAATGAAATAACAAACCTTCTGAGCAATCTCATCGCTGAGAAAAGTAAATAAAACTGCGACCAAAACGTCATCGCGTTACGCTTGTACAAGCTGATATACAATATTCTAGTTTAAAATAAAAATTTAATATCATTTTTAAATTGAACCTATCCTAAGAGTATTCGACATTTTTAGTAAGATATTTCTCATTACTTAAGTACTACTATGAAATCAAGTACGTCTTGGTAATCAATAGTACTAGTGTTTG
This sequence comes from Macrotrachela quadricornifera, assembly GCA_022393335.1. Lineage (NCBI taxonomy): Eukaryota > Metazoa > Rotifera > Eurotatoria > Philodinida > Philodinidae > Macrotrachela > Macrotrachela quadricornifera. Next base: position 1,721,913 of record JAJEKB010021384.1, read on the forward strand.
ACATTGTTAAGATTTCTCTTAAAGGTTTTCTGTTCTTAAATATCTTATATAAATTAATTGTTAGACACGGATTTGATGTCGTCTGTACGTGTCCACAAGAGAGAACAACGTTAAATAGTAATAAAGAATGAGATCAAGATGAACACAACGGGTGATATACTAACATAATTATTATCTACCATTTCTAGTTTTAATCTCATTCTAACTTATATCTTGTATTTTGACATGCTTGTCATCTATTAAAAGATTACAAAGTTGTTCTCAATAGGAGAAAATTCAATGCGTGACAATTAAAGAAATAAAATTCTGTCTTTAATCAAAATGTTCAATTTAAATGCTTCTTACTTTTGTGTCCTATATTAACCATGCGGAAATTTAAAGTGTTACTTATTTCTTTGAAATATTGCTAATTAAAAACTTCGATTATTTTTATCATAAAAACTTTTTGTAGAAAGGGACAATTAATTTACGAAACAAATTGGAGAAAATTAAATATAATATGTCAAAAAGAAAACTGTGTCGCGCAATTCCTGCAGAATTAAAATATGAAATATGATATATTCATTGTTACTAATTTCCTAAATCAATAGAAACTAATATGAATCACAACTGTCAATGATGTTCTAACATTAAGATCAAACAATGTCGTAGAAGTTCTTGTAAAAAGTGAGACTAATTACTCTTAAAACAAATCATTTGTTTGAGTTTGTATTCTACCCATGAATATGGAAAGCTGGTTAGATTTGGTGAGAGAGAGAGAGAGAGATGGAACTCTCCAGGATTAGTTCAATGTTGATTAAAAGATCGTATCAGCTTAATGTCAATTGACAGCATGAGTATTTCATTCTTTTTAGAAGATTTACCAAATATTTGTTATTTAAAAAAGTTAAATAGAGAAAACGTATAAAAATAAAATGATAAATATATAAATGATAATGATCTTGTGATAAAATATAAAATGGTAAAATAATTATAATTCAATGTGACTTCTTGTTATATCCCATTAGAGAGATCTATAAATATTTGCTTTTTTTTATATTTTGAATTGTGTATAACCTATTTCCAGTTATTTGAGATCGATTAAATACGTTAAGAAAACGATTCTTTTAATAAAAAAAAAAACTATTAGAATATGAAGTGAAATAATTAATCGTATTAAATTAAAGTTATTTACACAAGTTCATCATTAATTTTTGTAATATTTGCATTTTCTATTCTTATATTTATTTATAAATTTGATTTCTATCATTTATCTTGAAGATATTACGAAAATCGATCATTGATAGCATCACAAATAAACCATCATAAAAGATCAACTGATGATAATGTTCTACATGTTTAAATCATCAGGTGTTACGGTTAGTTACGATGGATTATCATGACGTATTTACACCGTGTTGTGACAGTGTTTGATAAGGGCGCTATATCCATGTTCAATTTCTATCTAATACTACAACATAGTAAGTATAATTATTATATAATATTTTTATTTTATTTTATTTTATTTTAGATTCATCTTATTGATTTATGTGAATAGGACGAGAAATGATGTCGCATTCGATCGTGCACAGTCATTTATGACGACAAGATATACGTCTTATACGGCATGAAAAAGTATATTTCATTGTGCTACATACGGCCATTGGAATGGAGCCGTAGATGAACCGACTCAATACGATGTAATTACGGTCGAAGACCCTCGATTGACATTTCGATGAAATACGGTACGTATTTGACCGTATATGACAGCCGAAATCAACCGAGATGATTCAATTATTCCTAATCAACTTCAAATTTCTTCATTTACACAAGTAAAAAAATCCTTTTCTCTAAAGATTTTTTTTTCGTTACTGATTATGTTTTCACAATTGATCAATGAACAACATATAGATATTAGTCGAAATACAACAACTGTTATGTAATACAGGATGGCCCAAAACTCATTTTACTGAGAAAATATTCAATACTTCCATTACGAATCAAGCGAATGACCCGATTTTTTTGCCAGTAATACAGACATGTTTATGGTTTATATCCATAAAGACATACATAGAGAGAGCTTTTTGTTAAATGTATTGTTTTTTTCCTATCTGTAAATAAGTAGAATTTTTCGGTTGAGATTAACAAAGGATCTCTGTCGACTTGTCAAAATGGATATAAACCTTGAACATGCTCCTATTACTGGTAAAAAATCAGCTCGTTCGCTTGTGTCGCCATGAAGATATTGAATCTTTTCTTGGTAAAGAACTCTTTAAAAATTCTCAAACTAATCATTTATTATCATCTATAAAATGAACTTGTCATAAATATTCAGAGATCAATGTTCGTTCTCATAAATTACATTTTTCAAGTGTTAACAAAATATTTATTTTAATGTTTGCTCAATGAATATTTTAGATTAAATTGAGTTATTGACGTTTTTATTAATCATTATATTTATTGTAGAGGCAATTGAGTGTCAACAGATTAATAAAACCATCAAACATCGATAGTCAATGTATATGAGAACAATATACATATTATGATATATCATAAAAGAAATCAATACGTTGACTACGACAATCTGATATAATCTCAATGATTCATACTAAATATTGTCATTAAACGGCAAATACTATCAGAATCAAAGGTATTGATAACAAAACATGTCACTTTGAATAATATTTTTTAGATCACAAAATAGATAGTACAATTGACAAGAAAATGTATTTTATGTTATTCACCTTTGTAATTACAGCTACGACCTTCTTTATAATAAACCATTTGCTACTTAGATATATTCAAAAGTAATGTCGTGATTATCTTATTTTCTTATCTGCTCAACTGATATGGCCATAATAAAATTTTGATAAAAGAAATTTAACCTTCGAGTAGGGCAGATTATATCAATACGCTTTGTATTTTAGTTTTTCATTCACGTAATACGTTGTATTAAAAAATAAAATATATCATCAGATGCAGCGTGAAAAGAGAATACAATTTATATAAGAATGAAATAAGATAAAAGAAATATTTGTTGAATAGAAAAAAATGATCTATTCACGGCAGCGAAAATTGGTCATACAAAACTTTGCTTTTTTTGAAAACAAAAAGTACTTAAATAAAAGATGTCAGGTGACAAAAAAGCTGAAAAAAATAAAAATGAAGTCACATTGTACATATAAAAGAAGCGATCGTAGGTAAATTGTAGTGCTTTTTACACTGCATTTCGTAGTAGAGTTTGTTTTCCAATTAGGTGATTGAAATACAAAGCATAGATGTTTCATCTGACCCATTCGAAAGTTAAGTTACAATAAAAACAGTTCTTATCAAAATTTCATTATGATCATACCGGTTGGACAGTGATAAAATAGCATAGAGAAATCTTAGTTTTATTTTCTCCATCGTCCTATTTTGTTTTGACTCTTTTATAAGAAAATAAGATAATTACGGCATTACTTTTGGATACATCTAAGCATATCGTACAGCAGAGCTTACGTTTCATTTTCTTCAGGAGGGGGAAAAATTCAGGGAGAAAGTCTCCCAAAGCCTAAGAGAAACGACTGCATCTGCTTTTTTAAAAATCAAAATATAGCTCTCAATTCGAACTTTCTTGGTGTTTACTACCAAGTATGAGCATTTCTATCTCTCATACTATTGATTTGCACTAATACAGTAGTATAAAAACTGAGATGAAAATAAGTTTATTATTGTAAAATACAAAAATCTGTTCTTATCTACTATTCAAAAAGGATTGTGGTTGTAAACGGTTGCTCTTCCATTTAGTCAATTTCATCGTTACTATTGTCTTCCTTCTCGTGAACATATATTTTGATATTGCGCGCTTTTGCTCGACCGGGATTGACGTAGAAATTTTTCACAACCATATCCAAATCATTGTCGCTAACATTTCGTTTTAATATTGTGAATTTAACAGCAGTTTCTAATACTGTTTCTGACAAACTGTTTCTTAGTCTTGTTTTGATTCGTTTGAGAGCACTAAAACTGTGCTCACATTCATTAGATCCTATTGAAAGAGTTACTAAAATCTGGTAAAACTTGAATCGTTCAGGTATTAAATATCGTGCATTGACCGTAATATATTTAACAGTATCTAACAGACAAAGTTCATCATCCATTTTTTCATTGTTATTATTTCGTTTGATACCATTCTTTGCACTCTCTATTATAGTACGCACTTGCGGTAATTCGTTTTTTAGTTTTCGAAAAGATAATAGTGGTTCATCTGTTCTTTCATATATTCTCGGATCAGTTCCTACATGTTTATAATGCATTGGAGTACAATACATCTTTAATCATCCATTTTCTAACTTTGGAAAATTCATAAATTACTTTCTCTTTGAGAGAAAACGGGTGTTTCTCTTTGGAAAACTGATAAATTAGTTTCTCTTGTGAAAACCGGTAAACTGCTTTCTTTCTGAAAGAAAATGGTTGTTTCTCTTTGGAAAATCAAGAGACTGCTTTCTTTTTCATATATTTCTGATGGATCTGCTCCAATTAAAACATTAAAATACGTCATTATATATCCTGAGAAAAGTTTCAGGGAGAAAGGCAAAGTGCAAGAAAAAATTTAGGGGGGGAGGTGTCCCTCCCTTTCCCCCTAATCGTATGGCCTGTCGTACAGTCGCCAGGTGAGCAAACCATTTTTGTGAAGAAAACGAAAATATCAATGATGATCCTCGATCTGGTCGTCGTTCAGTATCCGAGATAACAGATGAAAACATTGAACTTGTTCGACAGATTATCAATAATAATCCACATTCAACTTATGATGAAATTACAGTTGAGATATCTCTGTCTCTCCTATGACACAATAGAACGCATTATCCATGACTCTCTCAAGATGAAAAAGGTTACATCTGGTTAGGGAACCATCAACTGAATGATAGACAAGAGCAAGAATGAGTTAGACTTTGTCGCGAAAATGCAAACCCATCACAAATCCACAAAGAGAAGCTGGATTGGCAGAGATGGCTTCGTTATTAAACATGATATTAATGAAGACAGAACCATAGATTACAAGTATTATATCGAAAATTACCACAAGCCTGTTGTCAAAGAAATATGAAAACAAAGAAAATCAACTAGTACAAAAGGTATAAAAATGGCTCAAGACAATGCTCAATTCTATAATCATTTCGATGTTATTAATTATTTAACAAAAGCAGGTATCGTTAAAATACCACCATATTCACCTTACCTTACGCTATGTAATTTTCAATCGTAATCTAAATGATCAACCAAATGAAAAGTCATTGAGTGTGATATCCAAGTCGGTAGAAAAGTATTCCAGAAGAAGCATTTAAAAAGACTATTAACAATCTATTAGAAAGGATGGAACTTTGTATAAATAATCATGATGAATATTTGAACATGTAATAAAATAAAACTCGAATTTTATCTTTCATCTTATATTTTTTTTGAAGAATATTAGAACTTCTAGTTAGACCTAGGTACAATCAATTAACATTAGATGCACTTATATCTATGTGAAAATATTCTGCAGCTAAAGTTGGTTATATTTTTTAAAAAACGGTGAAATATTTCAAATTGTCAACGAACAATGTTTAAGATGATATTAACCTGACTTAGTATTCGTTTGAAGTCTCATTTATAAAATATACATTTGTTGAGCACAAAATAAAGTTTACGTTTTGATTTACACTGAACGCATACAATACTTTAATAATGATTTTTTAGGATCATATTTTGATGGTAAAGTCTGAAACACTAAAGAATACAAATAAATACTTATATGAATCTTAAAAGACCATATGATATATTAGTGCAAGTAAAAAATATTGGATATATCTTTATTCTACTTTTTTTTAAAAATCTTCCTTTGTTAGCTAATATATTTAGAGTAAAATCTATAATGTCTATATTTTATTCCAATCGTTATCAAAGTTGAAAACAGTGCCAAAGCGATAAACGTCTGTAATGGCTTGTGAAATAGTTAACCAGCCAGAAATGCTGCTACTGATTGAGCAAACTGTCGACAATCATTGAAGCCCACTTCATAAGCCCCAAAATTTCGCATTTCATACAATACGAAAAGTTTTAAATCCTCTACTCTTCTGTTAGATCTTTCAACATACCTATCACCTGGTCTCCAATAAGTTGGTCCAATTTCTACGTAAAGCGGTGAAAATTGACGATCTGAATACATATCAGCATGTAGATGAACTTTAAATGTGTGTCCTGAATCGGTTTGAAAAACGACGAAGTTATGATGAATAAGAGTCTCGTATAGATAAAATCGACGAATGATCATTCCATCCATGAGAAACCTCGAAAAACTATATAAATCAATTGGTCGACCATTAAAGTGATTATTAGATGCATCAACACCAATTGAAGCCAAACTAGCGGCAAGTAATCCTATAAACCGCACATATGCTTCACGAATTGGTTGGAGAGAAACCATTTATCCACTAATCAAAGCAATACAACTATGTAACAAACTGTCTTTTATCAAGCCAAAGTATTAGTTAATATAATTGAGAGATTTTAAACTAGCACACACAAGTCTAAAATCTACAACAAAGAAATGACAAAGACAAACTTGACACAAAAAATAAAGAAAGAGAATAATGATACAATTTTCTTTATGAATATTTAGCAATCCATGAAAATCTTTAATATGGAAAGAGAAGTATAGGAAATTGATGTTCGATGTGAATATGCAAAAAAAATGATGATACGAAACTTCAACAACTTAAAAATAAAGTAGTGTTTTTTAGATGCCATAATATTGGATAAATCCGTGAGTATCCAACTACGTTTGGGAAAAAGTCATTTTTTATGCTGATTATACCAAAAGTGGATGGAAAACATTTTATATTTCGGCAATAATACATTTAAAATAAAAATTCGTTAATGATTGTGCTATTCGACTAATTTCCTACCTTTGACCAAATTATACGCTTTAAACAGTGTAGTAATCTGAATGTTCCTCTCCTTCTTTAGATGTTGTGAGAAAGCAACCTGAAATTTTTTATGCACCTTTCGCGTTGAAGTATCATAAAAGATCCGATAAGAAAAGATTTTTTCAAAAATTGGTTGACTACTCATGGATTCATCCATTTCTCTAACTTTCACGTTTGACTGAACGAGAAGCATGCAAATTATAAACATATTGGTGAAAGTCATACAGATAAAATTCTGATAACCTTACTTGAACTCATTCTATCTCTGTTTCATATTTACTCAATAATACTTGTCTCCTTCAAAATCAATGAAAACTAATTTCGATACTGTCCAAAACGATTATTTTTCCTTCTCTTTCCGGCCGGTTCTAACCGTTTCCTAAGGCTGGAATTTTTGATCTGAAGAGTAGAGCACAGAAAAATTTTCGTGGTTATTGCTTCAAATTGATATTACCTGTGATTTTTGTTCACTATGATCTATAAGGTGTCTGCAATGTAATACTCTACTTTAGATTCATTTTTACTCTTAAACAACAAAAGATATCGGTTTGAAACACAATAATACAACGTTTTGTAACTGTACACTAGAAAATAAAATGTGTCCTAACGAACATCTTGTATCATATCTCTTGCGTTCTTCACTATATATATTAAGTGCAGAACGCAAGAAATACAACACGAGGTGTTCTTTGCAACACATTTTATTCTAATATGTAATGAATCTTGCTTATATAGATGTCAAACAACTCGTTCTATCAAATAATATAAAGCTGATTTCGACACCATGAATGATCAAAAATATTCAAAAAAAATAGTAGTGTACATCATATTTACCTTTGGACAATATTTCACGTCGATTAGTATAATGCTTTTGATAAAGATATTGTATAACAATAAATACCTTCATAGATGACTGACAGATTATAATATTTTTGTTAGTACAATGAAATATAGCTATTATGTAGCCAATCAATAGTATCGTGCGATATTATAAACATAAGAATATGACTCATTTGTAATCATTCACTATCATACACAATTAATGATAAGTATCTAATTTTTATTTTATCACTTTCTATCATTATTTACTAATCTGTCATAAATGTAAAACTAAATAGTGTAGTATTGTTTTAGATTTCAGTTAACTGAATTCTTTTTTTATAAAACTTTGTATCCTTCAAGATGCTATACTGCTACCAATAAATGATCATTGAATAATGTCTTTTTTTTTTCTTTTATTGATTTCATTTGGTGCAGCATAAATAATTTTAATATATCCTTGAAGAAGAAAGCATATTACTTGATATGATAAATGTTCGTAATTAACAAATATTATACACATTCAAAGAGGCAATGTTGGTATGCTATACAAAAAGACATCATATTATGATTATTAATTGATAAAAATGTTAAAGGTTCCTTTATTCCACTCTCTCCTATGTGAATAGTAACACCATTAAAGTATCTAAGAATATAAGAGAACAGAGAGAAAACAGACTGTTGTCACTAAAGTAATATTGAGGTATGTAAACAATGTGTCTGTAATAAAAAGTACAATATCTCAAAAGGTGTAAACTTTTATGAACAAAATTTCAATAATTTCACATGCATTTAAATCGCTAACAGAAGACCTACAAATTATACTTAAGACTATGATATTTAGATCTATCGATTGAGAGATTCTAAGTACTCTAGTGGGTTCAATTTTTCAACATTTTTTTCAAAGATTGATTAAGAAAGCTTTAAAAAACCTTCTGAAAAAAAATCTGTATTATACGATTCAATGCATCTTCATCTCCTCTTCCTAACGATGAAAACTACAATTCTCTATCTTACTCCTTGCAAAACCTGTTTGAAAAATACTCACTCGCCGTTTTTATTGCTGAATGGATATTAGTTCCACATTTATGGCACATTTATAAATAGTGATAGAAAGCAACAAGATAAAAACTAGATAATTAAAACTGATTATAGATGATAACGAATAATTACAAAGTAGTCATATTTCTATACTTATTGCATCCTACGATATTATTGAGTGACTGCAGGTAATAGAGAATTTCACTAGTTTCAACGAAAACATAATAATCTTCTAGCCATTTCAGTTATTATATACATTAACTATCTAATGGTATACATACATTTTAGTAATTTTTCGAGTAATAAAAAGTATTTTTTTACTTATACATATACGCATTACTATTAAGTTTTTCTCTCATTGCAATAAATGACTAAAATATTGGACGTTATAATAGCAATGATAAAATCCTTTTTTGCTTTGAATCCCATTCAGGAATGTGTTATAGAACCGCCAAAAGTAGGTATAAAAATAGACTATGCAAAGGCTCTATTTGTAATTACCACCAATAAGATATTTTAGCTATCTTAATACAATTTATCACTCGATTTTTTAGTTTTTTCATAAAAAATCATGTTTTTTAACGTATGAAAAAAAAACGAAATTTTTTGAAAACATTTGACTAAAACTCCATTCCCCTAAAAATTTATAATTGTTTTTAAAACTATATCCTCAGATAAGAAAAGAACAACACTAGTACTAGTTTTCTGGTGATCAAAATACTGCCGTATCCGTACTATACCGTTTCATCTGAGTAAAACTGCGTCAAATGGTTCACGTTCCTTCAGCCTTGAGCGGTACATATATTAATATAGATATAAATCCACAAAAGTTTGATTAGTTCCTTAGCTTTTCTTGTTTTCATTCTTCGAGCTTCGTCAAACTTTTTTAATGGTTTGTGTGTGGACTTCATTTATTGGCTCCACAAAATTGATGGTAAAGTAAACACGATGACGCATATCAAAGGAAAGAAAAATAATGTTAAAAAGTTTTCGTTTGAAAAAATGATATTCATTTGGTCTGTTGTTGTATATACAGCAATGTTTGTTGACTTTTTCAAATTATTGTTTTTATTTTTATCTTAAAGTAATTTTCTAATGTTGAGTATAAAATCTAAGAAGATCTTTTCATTATTTTGTAGAATTTACATTAAAGTTTCATTCAAGAAAAATTTTATCATTAATTAATATTCAAAATGATCTGCATCAACTGAAATACATAAAAACTAATCTTTTCCTATAAAATTTGTAAAATTATTGTCTAAAGTATATTCATACATCATTCTCATCTTATTTTCTTTACACATCACTAAGTAATTTATTTCACTTTTCGTATAGATCTTTATCAAGTGAATAATAAAAAATATGAATGATTGAAAGTATCACGTAGTATATTTCAACCTTGTCGAAGGACACATCAATTAAATAACAAAAGTTACGAATGATTGAAAATATCAAATGATATGTTTTATCCTTGGTTAAAGACCTTCATCAGTATGTTATAAAAGATATAGATGATTGAAGGTATAGAAAAATATATTTCAACCTTGCACAACAGTGTGTATCAGTTAAATTAAATATTTATTAGAACATTAATTGAAAATTCATCAAATTAATAAAGATATGAATGTTACTCTTACAGATGAATTTCTAAAAGGGTTTAAATATATTCATCATTAAGATACATTTGATTTTATTATTACACTAGCAAGAGCTCGTACACACTGCACGGATGCTTTTTTACTGTAAAGTTTCATATATTGTCGTTTAGCCTTGATTCAGTAATAGACAATCAGTCAGTTCGTATTCTATATATATAGACCTTATAGTCTTACACCCTTGTTCCGTTATTCCTTTACTCCTTATATCCCATGTAGCCATATCTACTTATACCCTTTTAGTTTTAGCCTATTAACTCCTTTACCATCATATCCGTATCTCTTTATCCCCTACTTAGACATGGCGTCAGAAATTTTCATCTGGGGGGAACTTAATCCCTGACCTCTCAAGATAAATTATAGAAAAGTATGTATCACAATAGGAGAACATTCAGAGTGATCTGTACGCTTTGCAGTAATAGAAATCCTCAAAATCATTCATCGCAGAAGTTAGATTTATACGACTTTTGAATGTTTCATTCAAGGAAAAAATCAATGGATTTTGAGACCTCTAAGATTTTTAGGCTCTGAAAGCAACAAAGTAAATACCTAGAAAATGGAATTGTTTAGCTGTATGATTTATTTTTAGGTTGAACTGGAGGGGCATAAAGATTTTGTAACATCTGGTACTAATTATTGAAACAGATTTTGTTTCAAAACTTTCAGTCAGCAACACATTGGAATGTCAAAACCATAATAGCAAATAATTAGTTGAATTACCAAAATGTAAAAGAGGAAAGAGACGAGATTTTGAGATTCAACTTTAAATAATAAAGGGGAAACCATACTGTTTAATTTGATCAATTGTTTATCAAACGTAGTTGTTATTAGAATAAATCAGTGCAAACGCTAGCTTAATACTTGTCAGGCTTTTCTTTTAGATTTTAGATTTTAGAAACATGTATTTTATTATTCAATTGCTAGAAAATGGATGATTTTGAACTAGATTATATACTAAATCAACTTAGAAATTTCTCGAAAAATTCCGGGGAGGGGGGGGGAAAGGGCTCAACCTCCTGTAGCCCACCCCTGGCGCTACCACTACTGGTTATCATCGAAATACGGCAAACAGCTATCGATCGAATCCAGTTAGCCGTGTGGCAACGGTTATTAAACCGATTCGACAGGATTCGATGTGTCCATTTGGACCTGGGTTACAACCGACAAAAAATATTAATGAAAAAAATCTTATCAAAAATGTATGATTACGATATTAGTTAATGTATGATCAAATAGCATTGAAATATAGAATTTTCTATAAGGAATAATATCTCGTTAATCTGTTTATTATGTATATCTTATTACATTGTAATGTGAAGCACGATGTGTAATTTTTGACGGTCCTGTATTATAATCCGAAGTAATTGTTTACCCACTCGAACCCATGGAAATTCGTCCACGTCCACCTGAGGATCGTATGTTTTCATCCACTAGCCAACTCACCCCGTGGATCAAAATTCATGACCCACACATCTCTATATGAAAACTAAATTATCTTTAACATTTAAAAACTGTTTCGAAATTTATTATGTTATATGAACAATAAAAGCAAGTATATTTTTGTAAATTATGACGAAAATTATAATAACATTTATATTTCTAGAATAATATGAACTGTTATTTCCAAATAATAAAAATGATTCTTCTTGTTCAATTTGATCAAATATTGAGCAATGTCCATTCCAAGATACAGTCGAAAAATTTTGATAAGGTGATATATAAAAATATTTTCGTATAAATGGATCATAATATGACCATTGTTCTAATGGTTGTCCTCTTCTAGCTATACTAATCCAATGTGATATAATTTGATTTGAAAATATTCGTGTTTGATTATCCCATGTACAATTAAGAAAATCTATTGAATTATAAGAACTTACAGTTCCAAATACATATGGAATTTCTGCAGTATGAAAACATATTCCATTACCTTCTTCTATTGATAATTGAGGACATATACCTGGATTACAATTAAAATGATACCAAAATAATTTTTTTTGTTGACCATATTTTAAATATAAATTATTATATATACGATGAACATTACAATTAAAATATTTATCCATTAATAATAAACGTAATATATTACAACATCGATTTGGAGCATTTATATTTGATGAACAATTATTTAATTGAAAATAATCAGCAATAATTGATGTCCATTTTAATCCCATTATTGGTATTAATATTGATATAGCATCTGTTGAATTCATATGAGGATATTCAAAACATAATAAAAGTTCATAATCATTATTACCCATAACTATACTTAGATTTTGATTATATTTTCCATTTTGAATTGCTAATGGTGGATAAAATGGAAAAAAATAATTATCAATTATTGGTTTTGTTTGAATAATATCATAAGCTATATGTAAATCTTCAATAGAAGAATTACGTAAACATGTAAGTACCATTTGTCTATTTTTATTTGTACAATTCATTTTTTCAACAATTTTATTTGATACATTAAGAGCATTACTTATATTTGTATAATATAAAGAATTTCCAGAGACACCGGATTGTGATATAACATGTTGATATAGATTTGATGATCCTTTTAATGCTCCTATATCAATAGCAGCATTTGCTCCTGAACTTTCACCAAATAATAAAATATTATTAGGATTTCCACCATAATCAACTATATTTTTATTTATCCAACGTAATGCAGATAACATATCTAAATAAAAATAATTACCAGCTGTTGCCCATTCTTCTTTATTTTCTTCAATTAATTCTGTTAAATACATATCACCTAATACACCTAATCTATAATTAAATGTTACAATAATAACTGATTCTTGTTCAGGTGAATTAGCAAGAATATTTGTACCATTATATAATAATGGAATACTTTGTGATGAACAACCAATTTGTAAACTTCCACCATGAATCCAGACAAGTACTGGAAATAATGATTGATTAGATTTAATTCTTGGTGTAAAGATATTTAGATAAAGACATTGTTCATCTTGTATAGGAATATATAATTCTGAATTTTGTTGAGGACAACATGGACCAAATGAAATAGCTTCGAATGAACCATTTGGAAATTTATCAGATGCAAGATCAATTGGTGGTTTCCATCGATTTATCTTGGCATACTGAATTCTATTTAAAATAGAGTATTATATATTAAAAGTAAGATTAAATATGTGACTAATAGGTTTCAATACAAAATGACTCTAACAAACCAGGAGAAAAGATCATAAAAAAGATTGTTTTTCTAAAATGTAGCTTTTTTCTTCAATTTGAAAAAATTTCATTTTGTAGATTGACGTATTTTAGTTAAGAAACGTCTAACGAAGATATATATATGATGAAAATCAGAAAGTTGAATGTATATAAACAATATCATAGAAATTTCGTAATCTTTGAGAATTTTTCTCTAAATGTTTCTAGATTGATTTAAATTGAACTGACCCCAAATATTCAATTGAGTGTTGAGTTTCTCGACCGTATACGATTCCTTTCTGAGTTTGAAGACCAATAATTGCAATAACAGGAGTTATAATAAACAAAAATGACAACAAATACAGAAGCCACAATATAATTAATTGAGTCATCTAAAATATAAATTTGTATGTTTAATTTCAAGTGAATAATTTCTATTACTGCATCAGTAGGAAATCGGTCTATTAATATAATGAGAAATTCTATTTTGCGATATATGTGTACATATAGACGTCGCCAGTTAACCTGGTGTCCCATTTTAATACAGTCTTATTGGAAGGATTAAATATATTACTGTCCGAGCTGTATGAGAGAGAAGATCCCAGATAACTCTAAATGGGCCTGAATAACACCATGTTTTATCCTTACAATAGGACACTAGGCTGACTAGTCACGTTTGTATAAGTTCAATAAAATAATAAGACAACATCGGAAAAAGCCAATGATGCCAGTTACTATATTAAAAACATCTAAAATGACATATTTATAAGCATATTGAATGAGTGCATAAACGCATAAGACGACAAGAATTAGATCTGATCAATTTTTGTAATATTGAAACGCACGTGAAATATAATATGCATCGAACCATCAAGGTGGGACAGTGGTATCACAAATAAAATTATGCGTTGCAATATAGTCATTCATTTTATGAATATTTCTAGATAAATTAGTCAAAGAAAAGAGCAGAAGTGGTTGCGAGCATACCTAATGAATATCGAAAAGTACGAAGAAGTGTGCTTTTTACCCCTTGAGAAAACAAATATACATGTGGACATTTTTATTATGGTGTCCCCTACTCTTTCTAATTTGTACTTCGCGAGCAAATGTTCTCACAATCAACAGATCGTTTCCCGAAGAAATAGGTAGTTTATATTGTACCATTTTTCTACAATTGAATTCCACTCAATATCCAACCTAGAGAATTTCGACAAATTTTCAATTAGCATTGAATGAAAGGAGTCAATAGAATTCCTTCAAATCATCGATAACATGCCTTGAAAATCTATTATTTTATGATTATATATTCGATCTATATTAATCGTAGATACTTCTTACCATACATATTTAACGGCAAGAAAAGATTAAAATGATAAAAAAGAGAAGTACACTAAAAACACTAGTAATAAACATGAAATGATATTTGTTAAAATATTAATGTATACCCAAATGCGATTGTATTTTAAAGTTATATTCCCAACACTAACAAAATTTTTCTATTATAAAATAATCTAAAACTCTTATTATTAACAGTAAGATGAAATTATGTTTTGAGTTCTACATGTATTACAAATATACATAAAAAGATATATATTATGGTATGATAATGTTTATTAGTAGATTCTTCTTTTATTGCTAATATAAATAATATGTATTCTTGTTGCTTCAAAAATAAAATATGCGATATACTTAGGGCATTTTAAAAGTAGTGAGGTCATTACCTTATTTTCTTAGTAGAATGCATAAATAAATTTTCTTTTCTGATGTGGTGATAGAGAAAAGGATGACCACTGCTCAACTAGTATAGAAAAATAGAGCATCTTTTTCTCTATCACCACATGAAAAAAGAAGATTTGTTTAGGCACTTTACTAAGAAAATAAGATACTGACATCATTACTTTTGATATGCCATAAGTATTTAATAAACATCTTGCACACAGGTACATTTTGTTTAAATGACTTACTATAATAGTTTTTTTTAAAGCACTGGAAGACTGCCGAATATACAGTGATCTTCAACGTGATATTCTAAAAAAGATGATGTAATTCATATATGAAAAACAATCAATATTGTTAGAGAGCATTCTAACAATCTTCATAAATACACACGGATTTTCTTCTCTTTCTGTATTAGCTGGTGAGTGTGTGCGTATGTTCTTTCTCCCTAATCTCTTCTCCCTATTACATATTGATCATCTAAATCAATCTTTTTTTTCCGTTCTTCACCTGTAAAAACGATTAAAACTGTCATATTCTTTCTTATCGATTTTTTTTCCTTCTTCTTGTGCAATTAGGAGCGGAGACACACGGCGTCAATTTATATCTTAAATATTAACCTAATTTTAAGAGGGACATGTATCTGTTATTCTTCTTTGTTGTCTCTGTCTTTTTTTCTCATTTTCTTTGTATATTTTTCTTCTTTTTGGTGTATGATCATATACTCGAACATACCATAAGAAGGAGTCTTTTATTGAATAAAACTAGTCCAGATTATGAATAAATTTTCTCCATATAGTCAAATTTATAAAAGAGAAACACCTCTGTAATAAATATTCATAATCATGTTAATACTTCGTTTCTTTCATTATTTTTTTTTCTCATTCATCTTATATATGCTTGTGAGGTTTTTCAATATTATTAATCGATAATTATTTGTCATTATAATATGTCGTAAATATATGAAATTACATGCAGATACGGATGAAACGAGCAAGTTAAAGAATAAATTTTTTTTGTATTTTGATTTATTTATTTTGTAATTACGAATGTGTGTTATTTTTGCCACACTATTCATGATGAAAGCAAAAAAGAAAAGGAAAAAATATTGAAAATTAATGTACTTTAGAATTCTACGCAGGCATGCGTCAAATTCAAGCAATTTGAATTTGAGTTTGTATTTTATGCAATTCTAATTAATACTTTTCTTTCTTTTATTCTTAGAAGAAAGATTACACGTAAGATTTTATCTGCTCTGCCTTCGCTATTTTTAAAATCCTTTATTGCATAGCGTAATGCTTCTAGTTAAAACAATCAAGACAAAAAAAATTGTTATAATCAAAGCAGAAAGTGATGAAAAAAAGAGTATCTACCTATGTATGATGAAGTCATAACAGTACCTAATAGAGTCAACGATAATGTTATGAAAAGAATGTGAAAGAAAAAAACTTGAAATTTTGTTTCTTTATTTCGTTCCTACTCTAATACATGTAACAGAGACAAAAGAAACTTGAGTAACTATTTTTTTCGACGTGAAAGAAGATCTCCTATGTGATGATACAAACAACAAAGCGAAAAGTAAATAGGTGCATATACGGAAGATATCAATTAGTGCGTTTATGGAGCGTGAACACACATGATAACTAATATGTTGAAGCTATTTTTCTCGAAAAACTGGATCACCGTGAAAGAGTTAAACAAATAGAAAAAGAACAAAGTGAAGTTGAAATGAAAATTGAAAATCAATGCGTGGAGAACCAGCTCCAAAGGAACGCACGGAAGACGAAAACAGAGAATCTCGAATTTAAAATATTATTGCTGATCGTGGTAATAATTCAACTATCGATTTTTCATTGGAGAATTGCCCATAATCTTTCACTTTAAACATTTGTAATTTTTATTAAAAGAATTTTGTAAAAAAATAAATTAGATTTTATATCGTAATTATCTCAATTTGTTGTCCTTTGTCTACGGGGACTAGTTCATACATCTCCTCGTGGCATGTCATGAAAACCATCAGATTTAATAGGCTAATAAATGAATAAATTTTGTCGGCAAATTTTACCAAATTCACTTGCTTTTTTTTGTTGAAATTAAATATCATAATTCATTGTGTTTTTAAACTAACTATTATATGAAGAAAATAGCCAGGAGAGACATCTGGATATGTGATTTTGGTTTGGTTCATTTGGATGCACATGGCTTGTTTGATTATTTTCTGTCTTTTACCTATTATAATATATATACCTTGACAATAACGCATGATTTATGGAGGCAAGCATGTTTGGATAGGGTAATGTAGATACTCGCATTGTTTTAGTATTCGTCTAAAGGTGTGTGTTTTTATCTGCATACTTTTTTTTGCGTCGCACTCTCTTTCTTTTTATTTTGCATTAGTTCTTGAAATTAAGGTAAAGCCTTTTTAATAATATTTTCTCCTAAGTTTTACCATATCCTTCGAACAGTCAGTGGTAATCAATGTAGAGTAGAGCTCATTCTAGATGATGATGATACTGAAAACTCTGCATTTATCTTTTTAGAACAGCAAAATACAATCTTGAAATCTTGATTCATTATGTCACAACTAAATATCGAAATTGGCAAGGATATAATCGAAGGAAAGGAAGTTCAACCAAATAGATGGGAATTTTGGTTGGGTTCAAAGAAGTTTAGTATTAATTCAACGAATGAAACACAAGATGCTGTTGAAGTCTTGACAAAAGGATCGACTATTTTGAAAGCAAAACAACTTCAACCGAACATATGGACAGCTACACATTTCTTTTATGGTTCTTCAGCTTGGGGTTCTGTTTCTATCTCATATACGTTTGAGTTTAATACTTTATCGATGAAAACACTAGTAAAAAGTGATATAAATACAGACGCATAATACCACAATACTAAAAAAATATGTCAAAAAAGATTCGATTTATAATAACATACTTTGATCGTTATCTCTTCTTCTGATCATTAAGAATTACTAGAATAGAATAGCTCGTATTTCATACTCTCCATTGATTCATAATTCAAACATGTCATCATCATTTATATATATATAAATGATTCATGAAATCAGTCAAGTAAAGAAATGAATTGATTAGCATTAAAAAAATCTATACATATCTGGAATATTTTCATTGTCGTATATCGATGTTCTTTATAATAAGATTATTGATATTTCAAAATTATCCATGGCTGAGTATTAACGAATGGTTCATCTTTTCATCATATGCTAATTTCTGATTGCATAAATATTCAACTCGCTTTTTTAGTCCTTGAATAATATGAATATAAACTAGTAGTTCGATTGAAAAGAAATTATGTATAATTTCAATCTCATCGTAAATATTCTCGGACAATATATATCTTATTTGCACTAAATAGAAAGAATGACTATTCCGCGAATAAGTTTCTATTTGTATAATGACGTTAATTTGAGTTATAAATGCATAGACCTATAAAAGCATGAATTATGGAATGATCGACACTATTTACAAGCAATACATGATGAAGAATAACATTTACTTGATTTCTTTCTTAGTTGTTATTAATGTGATCTTATCGTATGCTAAAGACTCTCTTCAATTCAATTTTTCAACAGCACGCCCTATCGACGGATTGCATTGCATTCCATTTAATGATGCTACGCGCGGTTGGGCGGACAATTATATCTGTACGAATCAAGATATAGGTTTAGTCTATTACGTTGATTATAGAGACTGTAATTTAAATATGAAGTGCATTAGTCTAGCAGAACCTGCGAATGGAGAGTGGTCCGACAATCGATTTTGCTTACCAGTTGATTCAAAGATTGAACTAGTTTGGTCATTCTGTGGACAAATTAATGGCATGTACTGCATATCAGTGAATGAACCTGGTGATCCTGCATCTAGCAATAATTACCTTTGTTGGAAGGAACATGCCTAATGTGTTATCAAGCACTGATAAGAAACATTTCTTCTAGAAACATACACCTTTATTGTATTGTGTGAAAATAACTTTTTAAATAAAATCTTTGGTTTTAATTTTGATCAAATTCAAATACAAAGCATGTACTCGACATTTCAGTAATGATTAAATGTTTATCATTATAGGCCGTGATAATCTGAGTTTGTTAGCGAATATTTCCGCAATTGTTATAATTCTGTTTTATAAATTTAACCGATAATTAGTCACATGTTTTTCGTTCATATAACATTTAAACTTATGAAGTTTTCATTTCTTTAACCAACTAATACTAATGAAAAGAGAAAATCATGAGAGTAGTGAAATAGTGCTGTAAGATCAATCGTCGAATAATCAGTAGGAAGATGTAAGCAATCAAAAAAATGATTTGACTGATGAGGGCTAGAATGATTGAGGGTGAGTAAAGCAAATCAAGATCCAGATTTCGTCCTTACTAATGGGGCTCATCAATTGGTTTTAACTCTGATGTATTCATTCAATGATTTTGTTTTATTTATTTTTCGAGTATATTAAAATTGAATATGTTTGATTTTTATTTAGGCTCTAGAAAGACCGTTATTTTTAGAGATTGACAATTATTTATTTGCTGTTCTTTATTCTGAACAGTAAATCGAATTTATAAAAGGTTGTTTAGTGACATGAAAACAAAGGAAAACGTTACAATTTTTTTATTTTCAATAGAGAAGTTTTTAATGCGTTTTAGTTTGATGTTATTCGTTATCTCTCTTTTAGAATTGTTTTGGCAAATAAGGAATTCGACGGACTAATTCTTTTTTTGTAAGACTAGGATTGCTCTGAATGGCCACAATGAGCTTTGTTTCCATCAATGGTATGGTTTTATTTGACTTGCTATTCTCGATGCACGTACATGTTCACTTGATGTCAGCAAAGCTAATACTTGTTAATGTAGTAAAAGATATTCATCACTATCATGATTCACCCAAATAATAGATGTTGATGCTATTTTGTCTGTGATGAAAATTTTTTGAAAACATCGACCAAAGTATCTTTTTGAATAGCTATGATACAGAGAGAAACATGAGTACTAATACTTACGAAAATAGTCGATAGACTACCCATTTTAGAGTAACAGCAATCTAATTGCTTGTTATTTAATCATTGAATTCTTTTAACGTTGACGAATAATGTAAAGATTAAAGAAGAGCACATCGAATAATATTGTCAAATATATGACGTGAATGATCGAATTCAAATGGTACAACATAAGGTTCAGCTAC
Source organism: Macrotrachela quadricornifera (assembly GCA_022393335.1). NCBI lineage: Eukaryota > Metazoa > Rotifera > Eurotatoria > Philodinida > Philodinidae > Macrotrachela > Macrotrachela quadricornifera. Next base: position 1,742,454 of record JAJEKB010021384.1, read on the forward strand.
TTGTTCACGATGAACGGATGCAGTCAGTTGTTCTTCTTGATTTCTTACTTAAGGCACTCCAAAAGTAGTGGCACTGGCACTTTTTTTGCTTACAGAAATCTCAAAAAAAAAATTTCTCTCTTTTATAAAAAGATAGAGTGTCTTCTGTTCTATTTTTCTATACTATTTGATCAGTATTCATCTAATATCATAGTAATAGGATTTTGATAAAAACTATTTTTGTTGATATCTAGTTAGTTAGTTTAGATCGCCATAAAAGTAACATTTTTGAATTTCATTTTATTATTTTGTCGTCGTTTAACAAGTTGTTATAAAAAACCAAAATATACCACAAGATGCAGCGTGAAAAAGCTCTACAATTTATAAAAGATTACTTATTTTATGGTTGCATTTTTTGTCTTTAAAATGGGGGAAACACTTAAGCGGCTCAATTTCGACTTTGCGAAAACAGGACTTTTTTTTTTACTGAGAGCTATATTTGTTTTTGCTCATGTCATCTTTGTAAATTGTTGGGCTTTTCATGTTGCATCTTGTAGTGTGTTTTGTTTTCCTAATAAACATATAAAATAATAAGAAGATGATATGGAGAAAACCGAATACAGTTTTTACTAAAAAAATATCCTGCATTTTCAAAGTTGAAATTTGATCGTCCAGAATTTTGTTTATTTTGAAAACAATGGAGTACAACTATAAAATAAGTAGCTCTTTATAAATTCTAGAGCTTTTAACGCTGCATATTGTGGTATATTTTATTTTTTAAATATAATTTGTTAAACGATGATAAAATGGAATACGAAATACTTCACACGTTATGATGTAAACTAGCCAACTAGATATCAACAAAAATAGTTTTTATCAAAATTCTATTACTATGATATTGGATGAATACTGATCAAATAGTATAGAAAAATAGAACAGAAGACACTCTATCTTTTTATAAAAGAGAGAAATTTTTTTTTTGAGATTTCTGTAAGCAAAAAAAGTACCACTGGCACTACTTTTGGGGTGCCCTAAGTATTTTTAAATAAATACTGCATCTTGTGAATCATTCTTGGATGAAAAAATTGTGCTTAATAACTTTATAGTTGAAAATCTGATTTTTTTTCTACGAAAAAAAAGTCGATTCCCAAAGGGTTAATCTAGGTCATCAGTCAGGTATACTATATCCATCCGTTGAGATCTTTGAATGCATATTGAAAGAGTATTCTTTTCAGTTAAATTTATTTCTGAAATGTTTATTTTAGTAGTCCTAAAAGTAGAAGATACTTCTGAAAAGTTAGATTTGTACTAAACATTTTAATTTCAATGAGAAGAATAATCAAGTGCATGATTATTAATGAACTTTGTTTAAGTAACATGGTAAAAAAGATTGGAAGTGATTTTCTTTTGATGTATTTCTCGACTTGTTTATGTAATAGTCTGCTTGTGTCATGTACACGGTTACACATGGAAGTATGACTCAATTGAAATGATTTAATTTCCGATAATTGAATAAATACTGTGTAAAATCTTTACCCAAAGGCATCTTCAACACACAGAAAAGAAAAGAAAGAAACCATTCATAGCAAAAAAGGGTGTGAATGTTTTACCTCTCAAGGAATCTATAAAACATATGCTATTTAAGACTTATTTGAAATATTCCATTATTCAAATATTTACTTCAGAACAGACAGAATACATTAATTTTAAACACTCAATTAATCAGAGTTAAAATAATGCTTTGATTTATATTAAGCTAAAAGCAATAGATACAAATTGTAAATGTCTAATTGTTACTCAGGTCTTTGATTGGCTCTGTTCCTGAGAAAATTGTAGCATTTGTCCAATACACGTTTGGCATCAGATGGTGCACGTTTCTTTACAGCTGATCTTTTGAATTTTATAACATATTCTGGATATGCTTGACCAGGTTCATATAAAATAAACTCACGATACCTTAATGTATCTCCACCATATTTTTTACATTCACCCATTACAGAATCGTAAGTATCAGTTGAGTTTCTTTTCAATGGTGGTCGACGCACTCGATTTTTCTGATCTCCACAATAAATATTCTTATTATAATTCTTTGCTACATGTACATCACCTAATACTGCTCGATAAAGAATCATCGAAAATTCAAGTTCCTCTTGATCTTTACAATTGCATTCACGACCATAACCTTTTGCATTCTTACCGCAACTAGTACATGGGATATACTGATTAGATTTACTCGAGTTTTCTGCTAAATAAAATCCACCTCCAAACATTCCATTCAAACTAGATACTCGAGGATCATAACCACTATGTAACAAAACTTGTGTTATGTCTTCGCGATAGCCATGAAACAACCAATATTCATTCGCATTTCCATCTAACAATGGTGTTACTAATGGATAGGATTTTAGGTATTTTGAGTTTTCATAATTTACCAAATTGTTGTTATTTTTCTGTATAATACTTTCCTTAAAAAAAACACAAAATGAACAAGGAATAAAATAGAATAGAATAAAGAAAATCGTTGACAACGTCGCTAGAATATTTTGAAGGGCGTGGCAATCAATCATTAAAATCAATTTTTGGAAAACACCATTTATGAAATGCATGTTATCTCAAAGATAAAAAGAACCTCGCTTGTATTGGTGGAGTATATTTTCTATATTTACCTTTTTCATACAATATTCATTCCAAAGTTTAGAATTATGAATTTGAATAATTTTTGTAACAATGAATTCTGTTGAATCTTGTCCATAGATAGTTCCATATCCGCCAGTATGTGTGACGATTGTGCTATTGAGTAAATCATTAATAACAGTAAATTCAGGTGATCCTTGATGAATATCAATCTCACAATATTGTTGTACAAATGTATTTATACACCAATAACTAGGTGTATCACGCGGAATCGCTAAAATCTTTTGTTTCATATTTTCTCCTGGTAACCATGGATTCTCTTGTGGATACTGTTGATATTGATTCGTTCCGGTTGTTTGATTATCTATTTTCTGTTGTATTATGGATGCGTATTGATGTTCCGGTGGATGTGAATAGTGTTGAAAATGAACCGGATTTCGTCTATAACAATTCAGGCCGTACTTGCATGGCATTCGGTTTCTTAATAATTCCATTTGAGAGGATAAGCTTTCTATGCCTGAAATTATAGAAGCAATTATGAAATACTGTTCCTTTTGTTGAGTAGCTGCATTTTGATTATTAGGAGACAGGTTTATTTGAATATGGTTGGATATCAGTGTCTTATCATTTTAAGTTTTGAGAAAAGGCTCTGTTTCATTATTAGTTCTATTAATCGGTAAAGGTTGCTTAGTTTTTAACGGAGTCACAGCGTTATTATTTGACAAGGGTAGTTCTATTGTTGATGTTACTATCTCATGACTTGAATGTTTTTCTTTTACCTGAGAACAGTCACGACATTAGTCTTTTTAAAAGGGTGCAGAATGAAATTTGAACAGGCATCCATCGAACAACATTTTTTCTGGGTCAAACTGAAAAAGGCATTTTTATTGTTGATATACTCTTTAAAATGACCTCTGTCAAAGAAGTATTGGCACAAAATGTTTGTTTATTTTTCGACCATTTAGAAATAACATGAGAAAATGAAAAATAGTCGGGTAAGAATCAGAATTTGATACCCAGTCTAAATGTATGATCAGAATTTCTTTCTAACTTGAAGTTGGCTAATTAAGAGCAAAGTTTTGATGAAGACCAAAAGTAACGTTTGTACAGAATATTTAATGTAGTCGAATTTAGTGTTTTAATTCAAACTATCTTAATTCAAATTTTAAGAAAGTGTTTTTAAATATCAATTTGTAGAATAAACTTTGCTGTACAAAATGTCCAGTTTGCTTTGATTACTATATATCATAGTAAGTCGTCCGAATCTTTTGCATGTTAGATATCGAGAACCGCAAAAAACGTTTATTTTGAAAAATATCATTTCATTTAAAGAGGAACATTACGAAAAATTTTTCTGGTTTTTGATTCTTTAAAGTTCTAGCTTATTGCAACGCATCATTTTATAGAATATAAAATTCTCTATAACACTAGGAAGTTAAAACCATCCCGAAATATTCTTTAGAGAAACCACACGTAGGAATAGAAAAATATATTTACTTGGTGCAAACCAGAGATGGACGGGGCAGCAAAAAAGTCGCACCGCCACCGCCCCGCCCCGTCGATAAAGTTTCGCACCGCCACCGTCCCGCCAATTCAGCAATGAAACCGTCACCGCCCCACCCCGCCCCGCCTTGTGTAAAGTCCGTTTTCAGAGGTCATTTATTCATAAAATTTTTAGTAGCTTTTTATAATTACTATCACAGGGTCCAATGAAAACGAGCCAAATTTTATTTTCTATTGTTCTTCGTACGATCTGAAGCATCTGTCCTAAATTTTTTTACGAAACGATCGGTTACATAATTCTCTACAAGAATAAATAAGGACATTTGACATTGAGTAGGGCTATGAAAAAACTCTACGAATAATATTGGAAAGCCTCAACATGCTTAACTCTTTAAACCTTTTTTTTAGCAAAAATGAACATTTTTCTTTTCTTTTGTTGATTGGTGCTTTCAGAATATCAAAAGCTAACTAACCGTTCTTTTAGTTCTAGAAAAGTTCTGTTTTAAGACTGTAATAAAAAATTTTTCACATTAGCGCATATAACGAAAGATAAGATTTTCTTTCTCTCAGATTTTATTAGGAAAATTGTATTTTATGAATACTAGTCTCATAATATTTGAGAAAGTTGGCATACAACGATCATAAATGAATCCTTTTATCTTCTTTTGTCTTATTTTGTCTTATTTTGAAGAGAAAGAAATGACATCTAGTATTCGGTCATCAAAAGTTAAATATGTTGCTTTTTCGATTGAAAAAGCAAAATAAACTAAATTATAGTCAATTTGAACACAATTCAAGAAATTAGTTGTTAATTTATAATACATATTTGGATGAAACAGATTTCATGCTATACTAAGAGAAACCTCCATTTAACTGTTGAAGAGAAACATGCTTACCGTTTTGATTTTTAAGTATATGCATATGAAAAACAGTCCATGGATTTTTAAGAAGAAATTTAAAAAGTTGGGTATGTTGGGGTATCGTAGTATTGCATTTGGAATATTTTCATACTTCTATTTGATATCAAATGTCCTTATGCATCTCTGTAGAGAATTTCACGGCACATTTTTTGTGAAAAACTTTGAGAATATACGTTTGAGACCATACGCAGTAGAATACAAAATAAAGTTTGGCTGATTTTTCTGGCCTACCAGATATTATATTTATTCAGATGAGAAGACATAATTTAAATAAAGGATGATCCAGAAATAATAATACGACAACGAGTAATTTAAGTATCTATGCTTCTGTTTATTTAAACGGGCTCATTTTTGATTGGTAGTAATAGTCTACTTAAATTTTTCTATCTGGATAATATAAGTAAATCCTATTGTTAAATATTTTAGTTGACGTCAAGAAAGCAACATCACTAGTTGTCAAGTAAGTAAAATAAATATGAAATATTGCGTAGAGGAATTTCAGTTGTCATGTAGCAGAATGACTTAAAAAAATTCATGCAAATCTTCTACATACTATACTGATGTACATATAGAAAATTTACTATGCTAGGTACTGTGAATGCTAGAACTTGTGCCTAATAACAAAAATGTGCATCCAAAAGCCTTTGCTTATTCAGTTGACAATCAGCAAAACTCGATACTTCATGTCTGAAAAGTCGAAATATTTTAATTGCAACCTTTTAAATTGATTGATTGAGAAATTTTTCTGTACATCCATATAGCATCATTCAGGAAATTTATTTGAAATTTTTAAAGTTATTCTGTTAAATGAAAACTGAAAATCATCTACACAATATTTCATATATATTTTCCTTTCTCGATAACTAGCAAAGCTGCTTTCTTGACATCAACTAAAATATTTAACAGTGCACGATTTATATTTACATTATTTCAATAGAAAAAAAATTTGAACAGAGTTCTGCTACCAACCAAAAGCTCAGTTCATTTAAATGAATAGTGGTGGAGATGCTTAAATGTCTTATTGTCACGTTATTGTTTATATTCTACTCTATCTATTAAGATAAAGTTTCCAAATAGAAAAGCAAAAATTTAAGAAAAAAATCTTAAAAGACTTAATATTATCAAGAGGCGGGGAAACCGCGAAATTTCGCAGCGCACCGCCACCGCCCCGCCGGCGGGGCGGGGCGGGGCGGTGTCACACCGCGCCCCGTCCATCTCTGGTGCAAACAACATTTTTATTGATTCAGATATTTGCTTATAGTTAATTAGCCGTCAGTCAGAGGAAAATTCTGCATATATGTTTAGAAAGAGCACGAAATTCTAGTTCTATCCGACTAATTTCGACCCACTACAATTATGTTTAAATATAAAAAAGACCAGCAAACATATTTTCAAAGATCTATCAAACTAGTCTTTTGTACAAATTTTATTTTTAGTTCTCATCAAAGGTTTACTCTTAATTATTCAACTTCAAGTTAGTAAAAAATTCTGATCATACATTTAGACTGAACTACAAATTCAGATTCTAACCCGGGTATTTTTTATTTTACTCATTTTATTTCTAATTGGTCAAAAAATAACAAACATTTTGTGATAACACTTTCTTGATAGAGGTTAGTTTGCTGCTTTTATAATGTCATGTAAAAAAAACTGATATCTCCTTTCGTGATACTGGGATAAAACATGTATTCATGTTTTTAGTTACTGAAATAGGTGAATCTAATATTGAATTCCGTCAAATTTTATGAAATTTGCTTATTCGACAAAATACCGTTGAGAATTCGGGCGAGAGAATCGTCAACCGATTGGACGGTTGAATTCTGTACATATTCAGTGAAATACGATACGCGATTTTTTTTCTATAGAAGACTTGGATTCGTCTTTGCATGAGTGATAATTGATGTGTGTAGGTAGATTAGATAAACATTCACGATTACGAAATCCAGAAGCATTCATATCTTTCTCTCTCTATACATGCATATATGCTGTATGCAAAATTGAGATTCAAGCGAATTTAAAATTCGCCTAGGCAAAGTTAGAATTTCAATTTTGACCAGGTGGAATTGCACTATTATGTTGATGAACTTCAAAACTAGAAAAAGGGAAATAATCAACACGCGACTGGAATAATAGGGAAGATGATGACGGTGAGAACGAGTGTCTGAGTAAGCGAACTCTTAGCGAGGCTGAGTTTTTGCGTGACATCATGTTTTTAAGCGATTGTTGAGTTTAATTTAATTTTCAACTTCATCGTCTGCACGCTTCACCTTCGCTCAGCTGTTTCTGGTCGCCCTCATCATCATATACTGCTTTGAAGAGCATGTTTTACTGCATCTTTCGATGAGAGACAAATTTTCAAGGGCATGTTTTAACATAGAAAAATCTATTGTACAAATCGAGTCAGAACATCTGGCCCACCCCTTACCGCTTAATTTCTATTGGTTGAGCGCATGCTGAAATCTAATTGTCTTGGACAAACAAACTTTAAAGATTTTTAAGCTTCATAAAACCCTTTTTTTGAGAAAAGCGGATAAAGAAATGTCAGCTCATTCACACGGTCGTTCGCAGGAAAACAAGCTAGAAGTAAACTACAGAGAGAGCCTGAAAAAATGAGCTAGACCTACAAACTAGAAGTATCAAACTCAAGTTTTAGATTATTATTCTGCTTTAGAGCTTATCTAAGGAGTACTCACTTATTTGTCTATTCAAATATCATTCATCCATTTAGTACTAGATGTCAATTCTAGGATCCGTTTATTTCCCGAACATAAAGTTCTATCAAATTCTAAAATGGTTCCCATTGTAACTCCAACAATTGCTTTGCGGCAAGAATTCTATCGGTTTTCATACGATTCCGTTCAAATCTGATAAGATTCTGTGAACATTCGATTAGCCTCTTATTGAATGTGATAAAATCCAACTATTGAATTGGTTCTTCAAAGTAGGACATGATTATTTCACTAAATTTTGCTAAAGAACTTTTGTTTGGGATTAAATTGAGTCATAGGACTCTTACTATAGAAACGGAATAAACTTACTGTTGAATGTTTGCCAATGTCTTCAATATTCTGGAAGAAATATGGCGTATTTTATATACATTATTTTCTTTCTGTAACCACCCGCAGTGGGTTTTTTCTATTAAATATTTGACTCATTTCGACATGATTGCTCCTTGGTTTTATCCAACGTTTTACATAAACACTTCTTTCTTGATTGTTTAACATGTGAAGTGGAGTGTCTGACGTACTTTGAATTATTTCAAGAGATCTTTTTCTTACAAAATTGACTTCTCGTTGAAATTTTTTTTCTCATAAATGAAATTATAATGAAAACAACACTTTTAAAGATATTTTTGGATCTTGTTGAAGAAATAGATGAACTATTTTCATGTATAATTTTCATATTTTTGACAAATATCTTTTGATTCTGAAAGTGTTTTATGAGTTTATGAAAGTCTATATAATTTTTACCCAGTTACAAAAATAGAATTTGATTCATCATTTGTAGAAATATTCATCTCTATCTTTCTCTTTAAAAAAATATAACGGGTGGCCCAAAATAAATGAAGGTCTTAGTATGTTGGAGATTTATTCCTTATCTTCTCTTACAATAAAGAAATTTTTCTTACCAAAAGATGGAGCTTGAAATTCTCTACAAAACTATATACTTTCAAAATGAAAACCTATTTTAAAAATATTAAAAAAAAGTAAACAGTAATAACGCATAAAATCCTTCACTTTCAAACTAGTTACGCATGATGAATGTCCATGTTTTGGACTTCAGATTTTTATTATTTACTTCACTGTATTAAAAAAACGAAATATACGAAAAGATACAGCGTGAACAGCTGTACAATTTACATAAGTCTGATTATTTAATAATTGTAATTTTGTTCTCAAAATCGACATAACGTTGAGCAATCAGATTTTGCCTGCGTGGAAATTAGTTCTTTCAAAGCGCATGATGAATTTGATTTTTCTTATTTCACCTTATTATTGTCTTATATGCTTTATTAAAAAGAAATAAAATACGCCATAAGATGCAGCGTGAGAAGCTCTACATTTTACCAAGAACAATCATAAGAAAATAAGATGAAAAAAAAAAATTCACCATGCGTTTTGAAAGAACTCGTTTCCACGCAGGCAAAATCTGATTGCTCAACGTTATGTCGATTTTGAGAACAAAATCACAATTATTAAATAATCAGACTTATGTAAATTGTACAGCTGTTCACGCTGTATCTTTTCGTATATTTCGTTTTTTTAATACAGTGAAGTAAATAATAAAAATCTGAAGTACAAAATATGGACATTCATCATGCGTAACTAGTTTGAAAGTGAAGGATTTTATGCGATATTACTGTTTACTTTTTTTTAATATTTTTAAAATAGGTTTTCATTTTGAAAGTATATAGTTTTGTAGAGAATTTCAAGCTTCATCTTTTGATAAGAAAAATTTCTTTATTGTAAGAGAAGATAAGGAATAAATCTCCAACATACTAAGACCTTCATTTATTTTGGACCACCCGTTATATATTTGGATAGCAGAGATAAACTTTAGTACTAAAAAAAAACTGACATAAAAAATTGCAAAATGATACTGTTATTATAGGACACTTCCATGAACAGTCAACCATCAATTCTTCAGAACACTTTTTATCTTACCACATTTTGTACAGCTTTTTCGCTGATCGTTTTACCATAAAAGTATTTTGAATTTCATTGAGAAATGATGATATTCTAGTCAAAATATTCAATATCGAGTGTTTCAAAATCTTTGCAGCATAGCTTGTTTTGCGAATAATTCTGCATAGACAAAAGACAATACCTTAATTTTTTTTTCAAAAGATGCACCATAAAAAGCTCTACAAAAACTATAGGAAAAAGACCCTATTGACTTCTTTTGATGCTTTCTTTCATACTCAACATGAAAAGAAAATACATGAGAGTGCTACGTTCTACTGTATCTAACATAATAAAAATGTTTAGAAGACATTTATATTTTGCATACATCTCGGCTTAAGAAAATGACAACATCATGATTTTGGTTTCGAAAGATGCACCGTCGAAAACTCTGCAAAAGTCGTATGAAGAAATTCCTATCATAGAACAAAGAGTCTTTCAAACATTTTTATAATCATTTTGCAGTTTTTTTTAGTGCTGAAGTTTATTTTTCTTATTATATTTCATATTTAAGAGGTTTTCGAATTGAACTCAGACTTTTGTCCCCCACTGTATATACAAGATTATTTAGTGGTAATTCTGGTTCTTATAAATCATTTGCAGGAAGTTTAGCATCTGAAGCACTTCTTTATGGTTATAATGCAGCTATATCTACACTGCATTCTGATATTAGATATGTTCCAAATGATCGACCTATTATTATAATAACTGATTCATATATTTGTTATTGTTCATTCAACACAAAATCTTGGACAAATAAGATATTAGTTGATGAAAATGATATTGAACTTATGAAAAGATATTTTGAAATAAAACTTCTAAAAGGACAAACTTATCGTACGTCAGATTATCGTACAATTTTATTAAGACGTTGAATTGAAATTGTTCATCGAGTTCTTAAACAATGATACTTATATTAAAATTCATTCATCAATAGATATTTATTTTTCTCCAATCAATTTCTAGTTAGTGCATTTAATAAATTTTTACTAGAGATATATATGAAAAAGAGATTGTTTATAAATGAATAAATTTTATTTGATATTCTTGATTTATATTCTTCATCTTTAGAAAATTATCAAATTGTTACATTAACAATCGATATACTTAATAGTACAGCATGAGAAAAAAATGATGATGATTATTCGACTGATGTAACAATAAACTGAAGCAATTTTGCTACTTCCTTTGGCATGATATTTATTTATTGATCACTTCATAATATAATACACCTTTATATAGGAAAGAAAAACGAGAGAGTGAAAGAATAGCAAGAAATAATATCACCATCACCATATATTAATTGAGAAATAAAAGAAAAGAATATATTTAATTGAAAAAAAAAGAATTAGTCTATATCAATGGAATCAAAGTTTGTATATTTATACACAAGTTGTTTGATTTTCTAATTGTTTAGTCTTTGTTTTAAGCAATCTTGAAGCATGATGAGTCTAAAAAAATAAACAAACGAAATGTATCATTGAAAAAAATTTCCGATTAATTTTACTTGTACTAATGAAAAATGTTTGAGATTATCCGGATCAGTCGAAACTCTACAGAACTTATCATTTCTACCAGCAAGCATTTGAGCAAGACGACGATGTGGATACTTTGGTGTCGATAAATGTTCTGTATGTGGTGAAAAATATTTTCCAGCTGCTTCAACAATTGATTCTTCTATTGTGCTATTTCTTTCATCACTATTCGTAGATAAATGTCTTTGAATCGGAGAACGTGATTTCTTTTGTACAGCTACGATATTTTTACGACGTACGCGTTGTTCTGGTGTTGATGGTTGAGATTGTAAGATTTCTTCACTAACTAACTTTTTCTTTGGCTCAAAATAAGCAGCTAAAGCAAACTAAATTCAAGAAAAAAAAAACATTTTTTTTTTATTTTCAAATTGAATACTTTTATTAAATCAAATGGAAAAAACCAAATAATATTCCATAACCAAACAATTCCAACCCATGTCCAACCACAACCTCCAACATTTGCAAATCCCCAATTTGCATAAACAGCAATTATTGTTGCAATAATTTGTGCTAATATAAAAGCAAAAATTAACATAAATGATGGACGATCAAGAAAAAAAAATGTTCGACAACGTGTTATAAATATTAATGCTTGACTCATTACTGAAGTTTGTAAATAAATTATTGAATTTAATATCGGATCATTCCAACCAGAATGAGGACCATCTAATGGATGATATTGAATTTTTTCAACACCAAATTTATCTTGAAAAAATGATGTTTTTATAATAATAATAAAAAATGTAACTGTTAATATTGCTGAATATATTCCATAAACAGTTGCATGTACAAATACATCTGATAATAACCATCGCGTTGGATATGGTGATGGATCAACACGATCTTTTGATATTGTCATCATTGTTGCATTATTAAGAAGAGTAAGAACAAGTAACTATAGAAAAAAACAAAAAATCTTTTTTTTATAAAATAAAATTTTGTTTTTTTAATTACCATAAATGATGGAAAATCAAATTGAAAAGCAAACAAAAGTATTGAATAACCAACTAATAGATGAACTGTCATAGAAGATGTATAAACAGAATAATTTCTCATACATTGAAAGATTTTTCGTGCACTAAGAATAGCTTTTTAATTCAAAAAGAAAAAAAAATATAAATAAAAATTCTTTTTTTTGTTAAATTTTTTTTTACCTTCAATAACAACTGATAAACCAGGTTCAGTTAAAACAATATCAGCTGCTGAACGTGCTGCATCTGATGCATCAGCAACAGCAATTCCAACATTAGCTTTTTTTAATGCAGGTGCATCATTAACACCATCACCAGTCATAGCAACCATATAACCCATATTTTGTAATCTTTCAACAATTTCATATTTATGTTCAGGATAAACACCAGAAAAACCATCAGCATGTAATATTAAATCATCAATATCTTCATAAGATGAATCTTGTGGTGGACCATCTTTGAGAACTTTAGATAAATACATATTATCACCTATACCAAGACGTCGTCCTGTTTCTTTTGCAATAGCTAATTGATCACCAGTTATCATTTTAACTTTAATACCTAAAGACATTTTTTTGTTTTCAATCTAATTTTTTAATAAGAAAAAATTATATTTCTTTACCTAATTGAATAGCACGATCAATCGTTTCTTTTGTATCATTACGTGGTGGATCATAAATAGGTAAAAGACCAATTAATTTAAAACCATTTCCTATTCCATCAATATCTCCATTTGGAATATCTTCAATAGCAACAGCTAATGATCGTAAACCTCGTTCAGCAAATTCATTAACATCTTTTTGTACTTGTTCAATAAGTTCGTCTGTTTTATCTCGTGTACATAATTCTAATATAATACGTGACATTCCTTTTGTAATACGATGTACTTTTTCATCACATAGAGTTCTATATGTTATTGCTGTACGTTTATCTATAGGATTAAATCTTTACAAAAAAAAATTTTATTTTTATATATAAATAACTATATATTTAAATTAACTTACGGTTTAAAATGTAATTCTTCAATACCTTCGCGTATTTTTTTAATATCACCAAATGCTTCAGTTATACAAGTATCACTAAAAGAAATAATTAAAAAATTATTATCTTTTTTTTTTTTTTTTGAGAATATTATTTGAAACTTACATAGCATCTTGATGTTCCATACGTGATGCCATAGCTGCATAATGAATAATATCATTAGGTTCAATATCAGAATATTGTTTTATATTTTCTCTATCAATAACAAGTTTATTTAATGTTAATGTTCCAGTTTTATCTGAACATAAAATAGTTACAGCTGCAAGTTCTTCAACAGCTGATACATGTGTTACTATGGCTTTTTGTTTAGATAATTGTCTTGCACCCAAAGCTAATGTTACTGTTAATACTGTTGGCATCGCTGTTGGAACGCCACCAACTAGAGCTACTATTAAATTATTCATACCACGTCGATATTCATATCGAAAACCAACACTAAATAAATCAATATATATATTAAGATGTTTTTCTTTTTTAGAATACATACTACATAACCAATATTTGAGCAATTAAAAATACTATAATCCAACATATACAAAACATTCCAATACGACCCATAACTCTTTGTAAATGAGCAGTATCATCATGACTACCTACTAAACCAATTGTTTTTCCCATAAAAGAATATTTTCCAGTACCGATTACTATATAATAAAAAAGAAATGATTTCTCTAATTAAAAGATTAAAATAGCAAACTAACTAATAGCTTGAGTTTCTCCTTGTTTACAAATTGCACCAGATAAAATTTCATCACCAACTTGTTTTTTTACAGGAAGTGATTCACCAGTTAATGCTGATTGATCCATTAAAAGCTGTCCATGTACAGCTAAATAATTCAAATTCTTTTATATATTTCATTTCTTAAAAAAAGTAAATGTTCTTCTTACCAATAATTCGTCCATCAGCAGGTACAACATCACCTAATTTAAGACTTATAATATCTCCTGGAACAAGATCAGATGCATCAAGATTTTTCCATTCACCATTACGTTTAGTTTTTGCTTGTGGAGCTAATGATGCTTGTAATGATTTAACAGCATTTCCAGCATTTCGTTCTTCCATAAAACTTATTGTTGAATTAACAAAAAGAAGTAGAACTATTCCAACAAAATCTTGCCAATTAGGTGGTTTTCCACCACCATTTGATAAAGCAATAGAAACAATTGCTGCTATTTCCATTACCCAAGATAATGGATTCCACATATAAGAAAAAAATTTTAATATTGGATTTCTTTTCTTTTGTTCTATTTTATTCGGTCCAAACTATAATTTAAAATGATAAAATTATAATAAATAAAAAAGAATAATTTTACTTTTTCAAGTCGTTCAATAACTTGAACATCATTTAAACCATCACGTGATGACCTTTTATTAAAAAATAATCATTTTTTAATACAATTTTTTAAGATAAATAAAAAAAAACAAAACTTGTTAACATACTCAAGTAATTTAAATATATCTTTTTCTTCCATTTTTGAAAAATCATATTTATCGCCTTCGTATAAATCCTCGACTGTTATAGTCTTTAAGGGATTTTCTGGAATATCTATTATTATAGATTTATCAGTGGACTTTTTTTCCATTATTTTTCTTCGTTTCAACTTTTTTTAATCTAAAATAACAAATAATATCATCATTTATATGAAATGAAAGATCGTCAAAAATTGAGTTTAGTCATTTTAAATAGTAAAGATTATGAAAATTTACTTGACATCTAAACTAAAACCGTATTTGCATCATATTCACATAAGCTTCACTTCAGTGAGAAGCCAGTAACTTTCCGTTAGTTCTGATTTCTTTTATTCATATTCTTAATATCAAGAATATCTAACAAGGATGTCCGTTTAGCATTATCATTAGTATTGAATTAAAACACTAACATCAATACTTTTATGTTAAGATTCTAAAATAAAAATCTTTACAATTTAAATTAATTAAAATGGAGTCAGCATTTCTGACTAGTTTCAATACATTTATGTTACAATTTTAGTATAAAAATATTTTTATTACTACAAATTAATGCAATATCATACTAACTTAATAGTAACAAAATCGATTTTATATTAAAATTGTAAGATAAATGTATTGAAACTATTTAGAGATGTTGGCTTTACTTTAGCATTATATTAATTAATTTAAATTACAAATATTTTCATTTTAAAATCGTAACAGAAAAGTATTGATGCTAGTGTATTAATTCAATGTTAAGCGGACATCCTTAATACTTAGTATTCATTGTGCTGTTCAGTAGATCTTAAAAAAAAATAATACTTACGTTTTAAATCTGAGCGAGTAACAGAAATCTATCAGCTCTCTTGTTACTGTATGAAGATGTATGTATGTCTCTGATCAGTCAATATGTATATCTATCCTATTCTATTCCCTTAACATTCTTCTTATTGGACACGCTTCATTAACAAGTTACACTTGTATACGGTCATATTATTATTCTCTCTTTCCTATAAACTTAATACTTTCGTTCATATTCTTGTTGTATGTAATCACTTTTATTATCTCTCTCTCTTTCTTTTCTCCTCTTTTCTAGCTTCTTACGATTGACCTGATCGTTCAAAGAGAAAGAATGAAACTAAAAGAGAAGAACTGACTTAGAGAGAATGAATAGTGAAATTGTTACGAATAAAGTTTGACTTTACAATCACTTTTTTGATATAGTAAAGTCTAATTTGTTAAACATCAGCAAGATTTTAATGGAATTTGATTGTCTTCTTTTTGTTCTTACTTACCTTCACTTTTACACATTCAAAGTAATATAGAATAACAAGTTTGTTTATTAGATAAATGACAAGGTGCTTGTAATAAAGAACTGAAACGAATGAGTATATATACAAATAACAGCAGGTATTTAAAAGGTATATGAAATCAAGGCCTAGTTTATACTGCGCAAAACTGTCTATTTATACAATATATTCTCTTTTTTTATAAATAGAATGTCTATATTTTTTTAGGACATTTTCGTTGAAAATGCTATAATTTTGATAATATTGCTCTGATAGTACATTGTTTGTAGGACTCAACGAACCTGAATTTTTATACGATTTCAAAGGCTAAAAAACCAATAAAATATGAGAAAATTGATTTGAATCGAGTTCAACAGAATAAAAGTTATTCATGAATAATGGCGAAAATTCCAATCGTATAAAAATTTGCAATTTATCTACATATTCAAAAACTATTGCAAATTAGCTAATTTTTGCATCATTCTATGCAGAAAATATTCCTCTTATCAAAAATATAAAAATTGACTGAACAAGATGGAAAATAATAAACATCTTTGAAAAAATGTTTTTATTAGGAACATTATATGTACAAAATTTTTCAAATTATATTTGTCATGAATTGATCTACGTTCAATGTCTGAATTACAGTGTAAAATTGTATTATGACATCATGAATGCACATTGTAAGGATTAGATCACCAATGAAGCAGATATGAATCATGTGTACTCTCTGTACATAATGACGACATTTTTCTTTTTCGTTCTTTCGTTTATAATATTGAGACTAATACCTATATGGTTTTTTGTCCTCAAAGTACAACATATATTTGTCCTCGTAGGACAAATTTTAAAAAATGACTCACGTTTCACAATAGTATTTCAAAACTCAATTATTAATTTATATCAATAAAAATATTTTTTTCGATTATCAAATATACAATAGAAGACTTTCAACAATGTGATCATTATCAAATTAATTCTCTGCTTCTATGATAACTGTTAATGAAGTATTAAAAACTTTAAAAGGAATAGCTTCTCTCAAACGTTCAGTCCAGAGTTGTAAATATTTTACTAATATTTCAGTTTAAGATTTTGCTTTGAGACATATTTCATTAAGAGTTAAATACTTAGGGATTTTTTACTAAAAGAATATTTTCTTGTTAAAAAATGAAAGCTTCAAGAGAACGAATATTTCTTCGATGTTTCGGGTGAGAATTGCAACGTTAGATTTCTTTGTATATAGACATTATTATTGTGCTATTAAGGCGCTCTTAGAAAAGCCAATTTTCCTAACAAAAGTCGAAGTCGAGTTTTTACCATAGAAAGATCAACTGTGACCCAGGCAGACAAAAATTTTCATAAACGCGTTTAAACGCACAGTCGAGGACCGCGGCTGTGGGCTAAACACGCTCAATAATAAAACATCAAAAACGGCGTTTTTCGCGCAGAGTTGGCGCTTTTAGAGCGTTAAAACACTAAAAATCTGACTTTTTCAGCGTTTTAACGTTCTAAAAGTGCCAATTCTACGCGAAGAACGCCGTTACTAAAATCTATAGTAGTTATCTACTATTCTAGTTGTCAATAAGTTCATATGAGTATCACAAAAAATGAACCATCTATTCCAAAGTGTTTATCTATTTTTACAAAAGATTTTAGTATTAAGTATTGATTTTCTATAAATCATTAAATTAATAGTAGCCTCTTGCTAAGAATCCTTGAAAATTCGAAAGAAAACTATTTTTCTCGTGGTAACTATACTCACCCTCTATACTATTTCTTAAATTTTGTAGAGAATAAGATTTATTATGTTGTTAATCATAACTACTTCAGTTTACTGAAGGGTTTTGATTGATATGTAATAATAGATTGTAAACATTCCTAATGAAGACTGTGTAAGCAGCAGTCGAAATGCGTCGTGTGATGCTTTCAATCTCTTATCTTCTATACTATTTCTTAAATAAATAGACCATCTGCTTCTCTTACTTTAAAATATCTATGAATTCTCAACGAGTTTTAAACTATCTATGCAGATTAACGGAGCCATCTGATGAATCATTGGAATCAGGACGAAACGCGTCGTGGTGGTTCTATTTGTTTAAACTCATCCTCCCACCCTACTATAGACAATACTACATACATTTCCTCGTAAATCAAAGAAAATAATATTGTGTATGGGAAAAACAAAACAAACTAATTAGCTCGTAATCATCCATCCTCCGATAAAACGAAAAAAAATGCTAGTAAAACAATAATCACTAAACATAGACTAAAACAGCTAAGTTTTATTTAGAGTATCAATAGAAACAAACGAAAAATCCCGAAACTAAACTACACAATATTGAACGACATTTTTCTTTTTTGCGAATAAAGAGGATGATTTTATGTCAATTCATGAAAGAAAGTTTCGTAAATGAATTTGGAAAAATTACACACAGGATGCACGTGGATTGTACCATCGTGGTAGGTACGTATACACCACTCTTCTCGTTTGTTAAGTTTCTTATCGACAAGTGCCAAATACGAGAGTCGTTGTGGTTTGTTCTTGTCGTATTTGAAAAGCGCCAAATTGGGATTATCAGGTTCACAATCATAGCTTGTACTTAATGCCATGACGGAACCGAAGGCATCTGAAACAAAGAAAATATTTAGTTTTTCAAAGTAACTATTTAGCGGTGTCCAAAAGTGGTGGCGAAGGTACGTTTTTGAGTATAGAATACTAGAGAAAATTCTCTTTTTGTATAATGAGAGAGAGAGAAAGCGAAGCTCTATTTTTCTATAGTATTTGGCAATACTTCAACTAATATGAACGTAATAAAATTTTCACCAGAACTGCTTTTTGTGCAAAACTCAACTAACGAATGGGCCATAGTGAATCGTTGCGTTTCTGATCGGTTTTTATCCGAAAGTTATGCGTACTACAAAAAAGTGTATGAGAGACAAAAGTCATTCTCGAATATCTGAAACCAAAATTACCATGAGAAATCTTTTCAATGAATACGATTTCTGTTGACTGTCGCTCATCCGAAAGGATCTAGATCCAATACAATTCATTTTTAAACTCGCCGCCTTTATTTACCCGAAGACAATTATAGTTTTCATAGTTTAGTCTTTATTGGTTATTGTTCAACCGGTGGGACTTCGACGCAAATGGAATACAGATTCGAATTTTGTGACCCAGAAAACCTTGAAGTATCATATATGTGGTCGTCAGATATAGCTCTAATTGTGACTCAACGAGATCGCTGATAACATTGAAATCACTTCCTGCATAATAAGGTTTATCATATAGACAACTCAACCCTCTTTTTTTATATATTATACCGATAAAAGAAAAACTTGTTTGGTGTTGATTTATCTTGTATACGAAAAGCAAGCTTTTCTTTGATTTGTTGCGGTGTAATCACGACAAATTGATGCGATGAACAAAGATATCCTTGCAAGACGTTGCTACATTCGTATTGTTCATCATTGATATCCATAGTGTCAGCAACTGATGTTATTTTAATTTGTTCAATAAACAACATAACATTATTTTGTTTAACATCTACAAACTTGATAGCATATTGAATAAAGCCAATGCGCCATTTGGTAGTATCATTTGAGTCATAGTAAAGAACGCATCCATCATGTGTTCGACTAGTAGTAAATATATTTTTATATGAAAATCTTAAACCATTGTAAAAGATTGTTCGATATACATCATATTGACGATTTTTTACATGTGACTCAATAATCAATAATAATCGAATACGACGATGAAAACGAATATTTGAACAATAGTTGTTGAGAGAATATGGACGAGCTTGTTTCGACGAAGAATTAATTTGATTAATGAAGAGCTTGAATGATGGCAAGAAACTTTTTTTCTCAAACTCAAGCCAACTACAATGAAGTAATTCAAGATTGTAACAAGTTTCATTTGATGGTTGACTTGGATCACGCATTGTTTTAACAAGTGCATCTGTAAATAATTTAAATTAGAAAACCAATTTTATTCGCTTGTATACTCCAAAGCAACAAATATTCACACTGATGGCTGAAAATATATGACTTGGTTTTTTTAATATTCCCTACTTGCTAAGAAAAAAGGTACAATAGGGAACCATATATGGTTCTAGCGACGATCTAGAACCTTTTTCTAGTTCTGGATTACTGGTTAAAACCATTTTAAATTCTAAATTTTCTAGCTTGAACTAAGAAATGGTTTTTAAAATGGTACCGAGAAAAGGTTCACTAATACACCTTTTTCTTTTAAAGAGTATTATCATTAGAAACGAGTGTGTTTATTCAGTGTTCCAATGGATCTCCCTCTCTCTCTTAATGTACGGGAATATGCATACGTACCAATTAGTGACTCGAAATTAAATGTTGAATAGTTTATTATTGGTCCATACTCACGAACAGATGTATCAACATGAACTACCGAACGTACCACGCATACAATGTGACGTTTCCACAATAGTTACAGTTTACTATTCAGATAATTCCTATTTTTATTAATTGTATGTTTACTGAATATAAATGTTCGAACTCACGTACCCATTTGTTTTATTTGATATGATTCTCCGTTTAAGTGAAAAATACCATTCCTTTCTTTCAGAAGTCAGAATTTCTTCACAATTTTCTTGCGGCAAGAAGGAGCGAGACATTGGGTAGCACTAGTTTTCCACTTGCATCATTTCTTATTGTTTTCGAACTTCATACACCTAAAACCTTGCTGTATTTTAACCATATGTCACAGTTTTCTGACATCTATAACGCTCTTATGTAAACTGTTTAATCTCCTGCGTAATATCTCGAAGGGCGCCAAATAAAAAGGAGGAGTTGAAAAAGCCAATTGTTCGATTCTTTGATTTCCAGGAACGTTACTGACTGAAAATCTGGGATCAAAGTTCTAGGTATGACAGATCTTTTGGTTTTCAGGAACCTCTATTGCCAAAAGTCTAAGACCCAGTACCATTGATTGATTGATTTTCAAGCTTAGAAAAATCTCACTGAGCAAAAGCTAGGGATCGAATAACTCTGATTGGTCAGTATTCGGAGCTACGAAAATCTGATTCATCAAAAGCCTGCCGCTGAAAAAACGTGATTGGCTGCTATCGAACCTGCAAAAATCTGGTGAGTCGAAAGCTTGAGATCGAAAAGCTCTAATTGGTGAAAAACACGAGATTGAAAGCTCGGATTGATTGGTTTTCGGAGATACAAAATTTCCATTAATTGAAAAACTTTTACTGAATCGAATTCGTGTGGAAAATATTAATTTAGGTCTTTTGTCTGCCTTTTTGGCCTTCGACCCGCTACAAGACCACACACAAACTATTTTGTTTCATATCACCCTCACCCCACCCTCAAGATTGTTTCATTTATTGAAATCTAATTGTCGATGAGACTTTATCAGAGAGAAAAACATCGAATGGTCTACCTTCTTATTAAACATTAAATATAAAGTGCATTGCTCACATATGACAATATTTACAAGTGATAAACGTCATAAAATTGACACAACAAATAGAAATAATGAAAGAGATAAGATTGTAACGGCATTGTGAAGAATATAAAAAGTCACATTTTTTTCTCATTTTAACAAGAGTAGACACTTAAAAAACAAAAGTGACTTTTCAACATAAAAATCTATTCTCATGCATCACACATTATTTTCTGGTTCAAGTCTCTTCACTTATCTAATCATTGGATTAGTTTTCGCATTATTTCCAAGTAAGAATCTTAATCAATATATCTCAAAAATATACATGCTCATATAATCATCTCAGATTAAGGTGTGAAAGATATTCCAAAACATCTATAAAACTATTCTGATCCTCGAAATAAATATACTGTTTCACCCACTGCCCTTCAGTTCTTGTTCTGTATTGTCAATATTCGATTTCATAAAACATAAAAATAGATTTTAGACGAACATTTCACTATTTATTCGAGTTTTATGAAATATCTCAAGTCTTTCCATTAACAAAAATATCATTATCAAAGATAGAAACCGACTAGTTCCAATATATTTTCTAATAGTTGAAAAATTGGTTGCTTAAAAACGTGAAAATAAAGTATTTTACATTATGAAAAGTAGCAGAGTTGAGAATGATAATACCACATTTTCTGGCAGGAAAAAAGTTAATCTCGTTAGAACATAACAAATTTTTGCCATAATAGTTGTCGATGGATCTTTCAAACGAACTCTGGATCCAATTATAGATAGTGCCAAACCCTGTTTAAGTTAAATTAATGTAAAAGTTCTCGGGATGATATCATACATAGTTTGATCTGATTACGAAAAAATTTTTTTATTCGACAGTCATCTTAACATTCAAGTTTGAACATATCAATGGTATCACATTATTTTCTTTGCCAGATCGAAATCTGAAGTTTGCTGCTGGATTGACCTATTGAATTAACTATATATTCACCTCCATTTTACTAAACAAATCTATAACAGAGAAAACTGTAACTAAATTTGACTTCTGAATAAATCTCAATAGATAATAATTATCATTTTGTGCATTGGAAATCTATACTTTATATAAATGATTGTATTCGATTTATTTAGCGACGACATTAGCTAATAGTTCATCAACTTATGTATCATCATCATCATCACGTGTTACTACATCGGCTTTTGTACCATCCACAACAGGTGGCCGTTCATCGATGTATTCTGGCTCCTTATTAAGTACTAGTCCAGTATTTAATCGTCCGAATGGTTCCATCTCTGAATACTATTATTATCAAGCGATCCTAGTGTCAGTGGTTACATCTGGTATATATGTTTTCACAAGTAACAGTCCATTTTTGTCTACTTATGGTTATTTTTATAATGAACCTATTGATCTGTCCTATCCATCATGGAATTTGATTACCTCTGATTATAATAGTGCCGGAAATGGACAGTTTAGAATCAATGCATCCCTACAATCAGGACGCAAATATATTTTAGTTGTTACAACGTATTATCCTGCTAAAACTGGAAGTTTTCTAATTACAGCAGTTGGACCAAATTCGCTTGCCTTAACTCCGTTTACACCAACAACAAGTAGACCAATATCTACACAAAGTACGTGAATTTAAATGCATATGTTGCAGTTTGCAAAAAATCATAGATAATGAGTAGTTAGAAAAGTATTTGTTTCGACCGTATTTTGAAAACCTAAATCAAAAACAATCGACTTATCAGCACGATTCTGATAAGTTCAATTATCTGATACGCATTTCTTATGTCTTCAAGAAAAACTCAAATAAATGAATTTAAGCAGATTTATTGTCATTTTTAACAAAAAAAATTCTAAGAAAATGAATTCGCAAGATGAGGTATGTGTAACAATACAAATGTCTAAAATAACTAATACAATTTGCTATTAAAGTTATTATAAAAAGATAGAATATTGAATTACTACTATACAAAGTTTTTTATCAAATTTTTTTTTTATTTATTTAGCGACAAAATCAAGTGATATTTCAACATCATTCTCTGGTTATTTATCATCAAGTAGTGGAGTCTTTTTTCGACCTGGTGGTTATACAACTAGCTTTTATTATTTTCAAGCAATTCGAGTAACAGTTCCCATAGCTGGTAGATATACATTCACAAGTAGTAGTACATTAGATACATATGGTTATTTTTATTATGATCCAATTGATCCATCTTATCCATCTCAAAATTTAATCACATCTGATGATGATAGTGGTGGAAATAGACAATTTAGAATTAGTGTTAATCTCGATTCATTTCGTACATATGTTTTACTTGTTACAACATATCCTGCAACTACTAGTGGAAGTTATTCAGTTACTGCAGTTGGACCAGCACGCGTCAATATGAATTCATTTACACCATCAACTAGTAGACCAATAAGCACAACAAGTAAGTCAATTAAAAACATTCATAGTTTTATTGGAAAGATAACGATAATTCTCGAAAAAAAACACATTTTTCTGAATAGAACAAAATTATTTTTTTGTCACTTCATACTCTACAGTGTCATTTTTACTTCTATTCGATAGGTGGATTCAGTTTAGTCTTTCTTAGTTTTTCTTAATCAATTCTATATATCATATTGACTATTATTATATCGTATCTCACAAAGCCTCACTTTTATTTTTTAATCCCATCAAACGTAAAAGTCTGAAAAATACATATATACGCATGCATCATTATGATATAGGATATATACATGTGCATAAAATCTAACTAACGGGAAATCAATTAATTTTAAATTTAAAAAAATGAGTATAACCGTTTGAATTAATCAATCAAAAAAGTCTCATTTTATTTCTTTCACATTTAAGTTCAATTTTAAGTAAATAGCTATAAGAATATTTTGCCAACTTTTATAGAAAATAAATAAATACACTTCGATAGAAATACAAAACTCTTGCGAAAAACGATAAAATAGGAAAACTTTGTATGTCAACGCAGAATCGATTCAATATTACCTTTCATAAATACACTGATATGAAACCATATTTTTATCAAATCGGATGATTATATATTCGTTTTTGTTTTTTTTTCCATAGCTTATTCATATTGTGGTAGTTCATGGACATGTACAGATAATACATTGACGATATTAAAATTTGTTGGTATTGGTCTTGCCTGTACCGCAATATTTGTAAGTCTTCTTGGTTTTTGTGTACGACGACTTAATCGACGAACAAATGCTATCCAAGTAATACGTAATCCAAATGTACGACCACAAGTGTATGGTACAATGAATAACAATAGAAATGTATCAAGAACAAATGGAGTGTCACCTACTTATGTAGAAGAACCACCTCCAACTTATGATTTTGCTGTAGAAGATTTAAAAATAAAGAATCAAATTCAATCCGAACCTATTCAAACGGTGTAAATATTTTTAAGTTTTCATTACATTCAAAACAAAAGAATTTTATTTTTTTGTAATTTTATTTCTTAATAATCCTTTTAATATATTTTTTTCTATTAATTGTAATCTATAAATGAATAAGTATTTTGAAATTTATCCTTTTTTATTATAAATGATATTAATTAACAAAGACAACATTGATCAACTTAATCTATTTCCATCTTTTAATATAATTCAATTTTATTTTATTATTTCCAGTACATCATTAAAATTTGTAAATGTTTCATTCATATTCAAATCCTCTAGTAACTACAGGGAACACTACAAAAGTTTCTGCGATCAGCTCTTTGAAGAGTTCAATCATTCTGTTATGTAGTTTATCATTTTCTTTTATGTTAGTGCACGCAACCTGCTAACGGATGATCCATCATAAATAGGGTAACTTTACAATTACATTTTCTATGTTAAAAAATCGACACTACGAAAAACAACATTCTTTTGATAACAGACGAATTCATTTTATTCTTATTTCATCTTTACTTTACCTGATATTGTCCATTAAACAAAAAACAAAACATACTACAAGATGCAGCGTGGAAAGCTCTACAATTTGTCCAAGACAGCTTATTTTACAATTACATTTCTTTATTTTGAAAAGAAAAAGTACATAATCAATATAAACTTTATATCGCAGATTGTAGAGTTTTTCATGTTGCATCTTTTGGTATATTTTGTTTTTTTTTTAGTACAACATTTTTGATAATGAAAAGTTTTGTAAATTATGTTGCGCATGGAGAAATTGTATGTTACGCACGTAAAAGAAATGGTGGATTGCAGCACTGTACAAGACTTACGAGAGAAACTTCCCAATCGTCAAATCGCTTTAAAGTTCAAATAATATCCTGAAAGTTTCAGCTCAAAAGACCTTTCCATTCTCGAGATATTAGTCTTCCAAAAAATACAAAATTCTAGCATTGTGACTAGTTTTTTCGGGAGTTTAATATCTCGAGATGAGAAAGGTCTTTTAAACCGAAACTTTTAGAATATTCCATTCATATTGAGACCTATCTATGGTTGAAATCTCAGATCGAAATATCGTCATTCAATTTTTGGGTATATTGCATGCCATAGGCTAAAATTACAGTAAAATGCCCATAACTCCGAACAGAAAACCTATGGGTACTCAATATTGAGGGGTTTTTCATACTTCATTGGGGTCTACCTTATAGATGTTGTTTGAACTCTAAAGCGATTTGACAGTTGGGAAGGTTCCCTCGTCAGTTTTTTGTGCTGATTTCAAATCTGACGTAAAACATCGTTTACTTCAGCTGGATACCTTACCCACGAAAAAACATCGATCGAATAGTACCATTCTGTAGAGCTTTCTAAGGGCTATTGAACTAGGTTCAATTCAGAGTGGATCCCTATTAGCTCGAAACCAAAGATGGCCAGCTAGTCACGAATACTCGCACTCCAGATAAACCATCTTGAGAATGTCATCCATACAAAAACTCAAAGGAACAATATTTTCTAACAAGTGTATATGTCATTCGATAGAGGAAAGAAAGAGCTTTCATTTGATATTTAATTCACACTGAAAATGCACAACATAAGTGCAAAGACTTCTCACATGGTCGGCATACACTATGGTTCTTTAGAACTCAGGTGACATTGATTTTCCAGTCAGCGATGTACAGTCAAAATCAAGCGAAAATGTTTCAATTGACTAAAAAGTAATTTCTGAGATCTCTGGTGATATTTTGAGAAGGATAAAAATGATTTTGAAGAGGGGACCATTTGCGCCTCTTAACACCCCCCCCCCCCCCCAATCCTTTAATTTTAATGTCCCATACAAGAGCAAGTCATTACAGAATAAGTTATTCTTTCTTTTTGTAGATATTTTTATAGCATATCATATCATTTAACTTTTTAGAGACTAATTATTATGTCCAGATACTACTAACGACATTTTTCATTTTCAAATTAATATTTCTTAACTATTCGCTTTATTATTCTATTCACCTGTACTTTTCTTACTAAAAACATTATCTCGTCACATTAAATTATATTTTATTAGATGACCACAAAGAAACAGGAATCGAAATCTAGATAATAGCAGTTAGTCTCCAGTTCTTTTCGATATATGTTGATCGTCTCTATCTCTTTCTATCTCTGAAACTACCATTTATTTCAATTATTCTATATTAGTCAAAAGTAAATAATTCATTTCACTTTCTGTTTTAGATATATAGCTAACCATAAAGATTACTATTTTATCAAAGACACGAAACGCGTCGACAAAATCAAAAACTCTGCATTCTTACTGATTTTCTCAAAGTACATTCTTCAAATCACTGAATTGTGACACAAAATGAGTTGCTGAAAAGCAAGAGTTGAGAACTAGCAGAATGGTTTGTCTCTTCGCCAAAGGATAAATTAATCTGTTTTCCAATTGATTTACACCCTACTTTCACCCTCACCTCTCACCATTTCGAGAACTCTGGGTTGTAGAGATGATCTAGATCTCGAGATTGGATTGTTGTGGAGAGTTGTCAGCCCAATGACGACTCTTATTGACATCTCATTTAATTTGAGATTCTTCGATTGTCTTCTTTTGCAGACCATTCAGATTCTGAACTCACCTGATGATGAATAGATTAAGCCCCATTCGAAATGCGTCGTAAGTAGCTTGGAGTTTTTCTGTGAAATCTCGCTCCCACCCACACCCTCAAAAATTTCCCACTGCGGGTTGCTAGAAAACTATTCGCCGGTAAAGAGAAGCATTCGTACTAATTGTCAATAGCTATCTTCAACAGAACCCGGAAACCATGATGCAAGAAAGGTAGTATCCTGTTGTAGTAGGAAGAATTGATGATGGCAAGCATGTCAAAGACGCAGAGTCACGAATTCTGCCAGCGATCTCAACGAGCTTACTCTGTTTTTACAGTTTGATGCACGGTGCTTCAAGCGGGAAGTCGTTCCATCCTATACTGTTAAAAAAGGCTTTAATGGATGTTGTCAATTCAACTATCCTTTTTCATCTATTACGCAATTAAAGAAGATTTTATCGCCTTTGTTCTAGCTCTTTGCAGCGTGAGCTGACATACTGCGCCCAAATCCTTTAGAGATTCTAGAACTCCAGCGAAAAAAAGGGAAACTTGCTTCACAATTGACTGAATTTTACACGTCCTTTTCCATGTTCTCCTCTGAAACGAGAGAGCTTTGTACTTTTAGTGAAGAATCTTTACTAAACAGGCAAATGTATGTGCTCTCAAGCTGCTGCAACACATGATTGTCCATATAGAATGAGTAAAGAGTATGGCATTATTTTTATGAATTGTTTGTGAAAGAGAACTTTTGACGGCAGTAGATAAAACATTACTTACTGCGTACATTCTATCTTGCGGAGGCATTTTTCAACATGAGATGAGCTTTTTTATAAATAATTGTTTCAAAGTATCACTTCTTTTAATCGAATATTTTCTAGAAAAACATTGAAGAAAAATATAATTTTTGTTCCTTTGGTTTCTCTTTAGGTTGGCCACGATGACTAAGTAGCGTTGCCAACGATGCCTACGAATTTTACCGGTATTCCTGAAATTGGATCATCCACGTAAGAAGAGAAAACACTGTTCACAACTGAGCCAATCCATTTTTATTCTAGAAGTAACGGTAAATCTTCAAAAAAATGGCGTAGAGTAGGCTTAGGTCTGGCATTGGGCCTTTGTGTGGTAGCAGCATTCGTCGTTCCTGCTGTAGTAGTCATCACACTTCCAGCAACAACTTCAGGTAACATTGGCTCCTTTTAACTACTTGCATAACCAGATCTTTTCTAATGGGTAAGCAACACCTTCAAATTTTGATAAAATGAGCCAAAATCACCGTATATAAAGAAAGTTATCAGTTAATTTTTCGACAGTGCACATGCGCCACTCACCAATGTGCTTCTTGTTTACATCACTAGTTTCGATGTATCTACGCTGGTATTGTTTGAATCTTCTGTATCCGTTCAATATACATGATGTAAACCCAAAATAGAGGCAAGTCATATACTATTAATTGTTTTTACTAGTCTTTATCTAGTCTAGTAGTTGAAATTTGAAAATAAATCATTCCCATTCTTATATTCCACTATCAGAAATAGTTTTGATCGATTTTTGTGATTCTTGCAGAGGTAACCACAACGACAGCAACGACTACAGCTACAATGACCAGTGGAACAACAACAACGAGTACGTCAGCGACTACGGCCACGACCACCACTACAAGAACGACCACAACTACGGCAACGACATCGACTGCTTCAACAAGTACAACAAGTAAATGAAAATTTTGATTGAAATTCATCATTCTTGGTTCATGGCGGTTGTATTGTAGCGCCTGGTTGTCATCTGTGCTCTGGATCATCGTATGCGGCTTCTTGTAGCTCATGCTCGACATCGGGCAATGGATGCACAATAAGTTGCCTCTGTAATCCGATATCAGGCTCCGCCGTCTCCACAAGTATAACAATCACACCAGGTTTTGGTAATGGATGCAGTCTTGGAAACAATAACGGAAACCTTCAATGTACCAGCTATTGCACATGATCATGATCGAATGAATGGTCTATCAAGAACCACTCCATCTATCTGCTACTATTACGTTTTTGAAACAGTCTTTTTTTCATCACAGTAATTTGACCGAATAAATACCATATCTAAATGACTGGCGTGTACTTCACTTGAGACGGTAAACGATCGAACATGAGTAAACGAGCCGACTTCCTAAGTTATGCAGATCTGTCGAACGGTTCAAACTTATCTGACAGTGTAGAATGATCGGTCGCGTTTGCTAGGGAAAAAGATTATTCTCGTGCAAACAAGTGTGTTTTTCACTGCATATCCTCATACCACACTTCGTTCAATGAACTAGAGCGAACATACCAGATGATCAATCAAGAATCTTCCGAAAAAGAGAAGATTAGCTCTCACTGTAAAAAAAATACGAATTATAATCTTCCCTTGTCGTTTAAAATTGTACTGATAAATGGTAGCAAGGTTTGTATCGTAGTAATAAACCCTGTAAGAGTTTATTAGCAATAGCGTTGATCAAACCATAGGTGTATCGTGAATCAATGGGTATATGGCGACTGTTTAAGAATTTCTTATCTGACCAATTCATCACAAAAAAATGTTTCTCAATTAATTACAGTATATTACTATAAGCTTTCAAGATATAGGTTTTTTATTATGCAATACAGGGTTGATTAACCTACTTTATATCCGTTCACTTTCACTCAGAGTATCCTACCCTTCCAAGACTCCGTTCATTATTCTACGCATAGGAGTATATTCTTCTACTTTATTTTTACAAAAGGGTTTTTATTCTACGTTCAACAGATGGTTTTTCATTCTTTAGTCAAACTGGTTCGGTATTCTACGTAAATACTATGCGTGATATCTTTTCTCTAGCAAGGGTTTATTGCCTTACTGACACATGCCGAGTTCTCTACCCTTCCATTATCAAGGGTAGTTTTTTCGCCGTCAAAAGTTTGATTCAGATCTTTTTGCATTAAAATTGGTTTATTGTTGTAGGAGTATGTATTTAACCTTTTTCTCTTTTCTTTGAAAAATTTATTATATTACCAAGAAGAGTTTATCCTACTGTTTTTCCCTCCAACTGGTTTATCACTCTGCCGAGAAGAACATGTCCTCGTACTTTTTCGCTCTGTGTTTATGATCCTTCGAATAAGGGTTTATCTAACTAATTGTTCCTTCGAGGATTTATTGTTCTATAGAAACAGATTCATCCTAATGTGCTTTTTTTGAAAAGGTTTATTGTTCTACCAACAAGAGTTTATTCTACTGTCTTCTTCTTCGATGGATTTATTATTATGCGTTTAACAGTTTTTGCTACTGTTTCTCCTTGCAAAAGGTTTATTCTTCTACGGATAAAAGTTTACTCTTGAGGGTGAGGGTGAGGGTATATCCTAATACTTTTCCTCTCAAAATGTTTGTTAATCTATCGAATAGGATTTATTCTATTACTTTTTCTTTCGATGGGTTTATTATTCTGCGATTAACGGATTTATATTGCTATCTCTTCTTCAAAAGGGTTAATTCTTCTGCTGACAAGGGTTTATCTTTCTACCGTATTCCTACGAGACGTTTATTATTCTATGGAGAGGAAAACTTATTCTAGTAACATTTCTGTCAAAGGACTTATCATCCTACAGTCAGTAACATATTATTCTACCGGTTTCTTGAAACTAACTTGTAACTCTCGGTTCAATATTAACTATTTGTCAGCTTGTATGATAAACTTAATTGATAGATAATTATTGATACGGAGATAATGAAGAGTGTAAATATAACATTTCACGTTTTCAAATCCTTTTTGAATAAGAACCAGTATCACATACATTCGGTTCTTGTTTTTTATTCGTATGTCTTTACAATACTGCTGATTAACATTTATCCATAACGGTTCCACAGGTAATGAATTAACATCAATATATGTCAATATTTTTGATTAAAAGATGCCAACAATATATAGATTATTTAATTGAAGAAAAGAATGTTGATGACGTTGTTTCGTGTGAAATATTGTGTCATTTGATATTCTGACAAAACTACAGGTGCGAGACATCATAGAGATAATTTCATCCTTCTAGTAGAGATGGTTTATTCACTAGATAGTGAACGATAGAAGAAAATGAGATCTTATCGGAAAAAATTATCATCATTCAGTTCTAAGTGTTTGTCCTTTATTTAACATGCAGACGAAATCTCAAGTGCTAACCATCACTTTCGTCAATTCTCAATCGTCATCTTTCTTCTGTATCGAAAGCTAATTGTCTAACAGTAGAGCCCATTGATGATTCAACATCTTATCAATGTGATGTTTTTATAGAGCTGAAATCGTCTTTTACGAATGGTTTTCGAGTTTCTCTAGTAGCCAGCGTCTCATTTAAAGATATTGACGGTAGAATTTCACATAAGTTTCATGTAAATTTTCCATATCACTAACTTTATGCTGTTGACATCTTTCATGATCCTATTGCAACTTTCGGTATCACATCGAGTATGACTGGAAATAAATTCATCAGCACGTATTGAGATATAGAATATCAATACTATAATCGTCTTTCGCGTATTAAAAATCGATGCTCTATTTGGATTTTCAACGAATGATTATAAAAATTCGCATCATGTGCCTGTATTGCTGATGCTACTCTTGTTTACCAACGTATGTTCAATAATATTTTCTTTCTTATGAATCAGCGAGTTATTGTAAATATGTAGTTATTGAGATAAATCATATTTATTCTAGGAATATGCAAAAAAAAACTTCAGCAAAATGTTTTCTCTTCGAAGTATATTAGACTACGGCGAATTTTCATCTAAGCCAAATAGATCTTGTTTCACACAGCTTCAAAATGTGAGAAGAATTTCCATCTTCTTACTATTTAGCGTTTTGGTTTCTGATAAAACAATTCATATAAAGAAGACAACAAATTTCTTTAGCTAAAGCCATTGAAACAACTATACAATTCCACTATGGGGTTGTTTTCAGATGATGCGTTATTCAACATAGAAACGATTTAAATATGTTGTTAAGGCCGTTATGTATTTTTCAAAAATAAGTTGTACAAAAATAAGTATGTCAGGTCTATTTCACAGTTCAGAATGAAGTATTTTACTTTCCAGTAATGCTAATACGAAGATATTTGAGAGAAAAAATGAGATAATTAAACCTTGCAAATATACAGAGAATATTGTCGTTCGAAATAGCAAGTAAAATACCTAAGATTAGGCTTTGGACGCTTAACGAAGCAAAATCTTGATGAAACAGCACAACATGATCAGTGTACACAGGTAAATTACAACTGAACGTACGTGTTGAAAAGGTTTCTCAAAGTGTTATCAGCCGTCTTATATCGAGTTACTTGGTTATTAATTCCCTCGACTGTAGGGAGGGTCATATGAAAAAAAATAAGTTTGTATCTGCTGGCTGTCAGGGTCAAAAGAACATCAAGGTCAAAAAAACATTGTCTAAAATAGTAAGGAGCATTCCTTTTCCACATGTGCCTCCTTTAAGGTTTCAAGAAAGGTTTTCGGGGTCGCGGAATCGAATGGCACTATCAGTTTTGGAAGTTTTGGAAATAATTTTTTTCTTTCGATCGAAGTGAGGTTATATGAAAAATACTAATAGAATTTCGTGAGTATGTTGACTTGTGCCAGATTAAATAAGCACAAGATTACAAAACCGTTTTTTGCAATCTGAAGAACGACCCAATTAAAATTTTTTGATGTCGCAACTTTGAACCAAGTTTTTTTGCTGGACTCGTGTTTGATATAATCGGATATTTTCGGGCTCACTTTGTTCAGCAGTTAGAGTTTTTGAAGTAAGAAGTGAATCCATAAAAATGTTTTGGTGTTGTGCTTTCAACCAATACAAAATGTTGAAGCTGAAAAAGTCACTCAATCATACATTTTCAATGTTACGCTTAGGACATTTGAGATTTTCTTACGCGGAAAATGCAATGAATCAGAATTGCGCGAGCTTGCGCTGCTTTGTAATCATTTTTTTTTAGGTCTGAATTTCAACTAATGATGAGTTTTCGATGTTGAGTTCTTGACTAATTACATTAGTTTCAGGCTAGATGTTTAAGTACTGAGAAATCTTTTAGTAGGTTATGTAAATAACGCTGTGCAGCTAGGATGTCTAGACTGATCGTACAGAAAAATTGGAGAACCGCAAGGATAAATGAGATAGATTGAATAGAGAAAGTTACTAAGAAGGAAGAAGTAGGGATGCACAGAGGAGCTGCTAGTCGTTCATTTTTATTTTTAATTAAAATTAAGTGTGTTCGAGACTAATTAGGGATTGTTCAAGTAGAATTAAATCTGCCAGGGAACATTCCTAACTGTCTCCTCACTTTGGAATCGAGTATATGCCAAAGTGATAGACTTCAGTGAGGTATTAAACGCCTTCAAAGGATTTTGTTTCCAAGACCTTTCAAGCAGGGATATACAATTATTAGTGTTACTAGTTTACCTGTACTACTCTAGTAATGTATATAATATCTTTAGTAAAATCTTTCAACCTGGTGCAAGTTTATATCACTATCACAGTAATCAATACTGATTAAGATCCTAAATGAGAAGACAAATCAATACTCCTTATCAGAGATACAAACTTGCTTGACATGTCAGTTCATTATAAAAAACAATATATAGGCTTCCTCAAGGATGCAAACATTTCCTTGACTGAAGGGAGGTTCATATGGAAAAAAACTAAATAGAAGTTGTGTGTCTGATTGTTTGTACTAAGGTCAAAAGATCATCAAGGTTAAAATAAGTTTGTACTCTTACATGTATACTTGCACGCGTTGTTTTCATTATCCAGTCGTGAGCTTATGAAGTGTTTTGCTCTAGTGCTTTTGTATTTGACAGTGGGAGCGACTAGTGAGTGGCGCCGATGAACCACTAGTCGCTCGTTTGTGAAGTTCAACAGGAATTCTTTCAGAGCTGGTCTGTAGAAAATCTACCAGGTATTTCGAAAAAACTTTATTGAGATTCTGATATTCAAAAACTTCAATATAATGCAACTTTTTTTAGAAAGATGACCAAATTGAATTTATAATGGTAGCTATCCACGAAACTTCAACTTCGATATACTTAACGAGAATTATTTTTCTGTGAATTAGAGAATTTTCTCCTGGAAGCTAAATGTCAGTCTAATAGAGAGGTATATAAATAATTTTTCAGCACAGTTCTTAATAGGCTTAAATGTGGAACTTTAGCATCTTTTTTCAGTTCATTATAGCGATACGACATGTTTTAGATGTAGAATACTGGAAAATTTGTAGTTCTTTTCCAATATTAGTCGATTATCATACAAACTTTGTGTCTTTCATTCCAGCATTTTGAATAGAAGTATTATTTTTCCTTGGTGACCGAGATATATCCTATTTATTTCTTGCTGATTGACAGACTAATCATTTTCTAATTGGTTCTTTCTGATATATTAGCATTTGTTTTCCTTTCATTACTTATTTAACTGCTAACATAACGTGTCCTGTATACCGTTGAAAACTTCAACACTCTCTTTCAGATCGTGTTTCACAAAATAATATATTTGAAATCAGCATAAGAAACTAAGTCGATCTATGTATATTGCAAAATAATTCATTGACTTTCATTTTTTTCAAAAATTTAACCCCTGGCCCCCTTAGGGATACGTCAAATTTATCTGATGAACATGAAAGTCAATGAATTATTTTACAATATACATAGATCGACTCAGTTTTGTGAAACTCACATATTTTTTCGACGAAAAATAGTGAGTGTAAGTTTTAAGTCGAGGTTTTTAGGGCTCCCCCCCTTACAGATGAGGAGGGACAAAGAGGGAAGATAAATAAAATGAAGATCTTTACATTAGTTTTCCTAGGTAGTGGGGCGTCGAAAGAAAAGAGCAATCAAGATCATTACATATTTTGCTTAGCAGCAAACAAGAACTGATGATTGTTTAGTATATTTCTTCTGAAAGTATGTGAATTTCACATTTTAATCCCAAAGGGACTACGCTGACAAGCTTTTTATGCTGATTTCAAATATATTATTTTTTTAAATAACAAGCCTGTCTATTCAAGAGAAAAAAATCGATCAAAAATCAGTGAAAAAAGGGCAGTTTTGACATTAATGAGCATTGTATACTTCAATGAACTGTCTTATCCATTTTTTTCTCTAGATATTTTACCATCATTCAATAGATCTTGATCAAATCTATCGGTTTATATATGATTCAATGTGGATCTGCATGTTTCTCATAATCAAAAGTGCTATACTGTCATTATATATTCTATATATAATATAGAGAAAAGAAGGGTAATTAAATCAAGTCGCGTACAATGTGGAATGATTCAGATTGTTTTATTTCAATAGAAATAGAGTTCTGGTATCAGATATGATGAAATGAGAAGGACAAAGTAGGATTTCTGGCAGGAGCCGTTTTGTCCTCTTATACGCCCCCTCTTTTAGATTTTCTTCTAATATTCCCTGTACTATAGTCAGGGTCATGTGAAAAAAAATAGTTTGTGTCAGGTCAAAGATCAAAAAAACATCCCCTTAGAAAGCCTGAAATCCTACAATAACAGAAATGCCCAAAGATTTTCAATTGCTATACTATAGGGTTCCCCATGGATTTTCAAGTAGTATTAATATAAAACAAGTTTTGAATAAAAAATATGTTTTATCCCAAACAAATTTGCATAAAAAGATCAAGTATTTTTTTTTCGAATGTTAGTATTTAAGCAAATAGATTCGAATTGTTGCTTATTCGTATAAAGTTTCTAGATAAATTTCTCCCACATTGGCATATGCGAAAAAGCACTTTTGCCGTTCACAATCGAGGGTTAAATGAGTCGGAACGGTGAACGTTACTTGTTATTAGTGCCAGAATAGTTACAGTTGTAGCCTATGAATGAAAACAAATTAATCAAGGAAGTTTCATGCAACTTGCAAAGTTATTTAACGTTTAAAAATCCTAAAATTCAATATTTTCCCCATATTACTAATGTTGATCACAGTATTCTCTCATTTCATTGATTGAGAACGAAGAGATAATAGGATCCAAAGTCATATAGTTAATCTCCGAAATGTATATATATATATATATTAAATATTGTCTGAAGAAGAAATATGATAATTAATTTGTTCGTCGTCGGAAAGATTTTATCGATTCATAGAGGTGTTTCCTATAAAATTCTGATGGGAGGACAAATACGAAGAGAATAGTCATTGATGGAATAAATGAAATAAAATATCCTGAAAGATATAACAACGAATTTTGTGATGGTTTTACACATCCCGATAACAACGAAATAATCAGACGTGGTAACGACAAAACAACCAGAATTATTGGACTGATAATAAGATTTTTATGAGCTTTGAACTGTTCACGCAAATAATGACTGTACGTGTTTCGTTTTAATGATTCTTCTCGTTGACGAGCACCACGAAAAATAATGAATAAAGCAGAAAAGAGATTGATACATAGTGGACACAAAAAATGAAAGAATAAGATGAACATGTTATAAGTTTGTACTAGAGGATAATAATAAAATACACACCATGAACGTTGCTCATCTCTATCATCAAATAAATCACGATATAGAGACTCGTGAATAATAGAAACTGCAACGAATAATGGTAAAAAAATAATTATCCATCGTGCAACACGTTTACTTAACATTTTATCAAAGTGAATTCCTTTGTATACAGTCATTAACCGTTCAAAAGCTACACAAGCATTGAACCAATTATCCGTATATAAACAAAGTTTTAGAATGAATTCCAATGATTTACAACCTCCTCGATGGACTGAATTATTGATTGATGATGGATTAATATGAGTCAAAATAAGAAAACAGAATTTCATTGTGAAAATATTCGTCGTAAGAAGAGAAGTTATTGATGATGCAAGAAGATATATGCCACAACCGACTTCTCTTGAAGATTTTGTACGAAATGTTAGAATAGACAGGGTACTATTAATCAAACCGACAATAAACATGATTATTGTAAATGTTAAACTCAATTTGAGTAAAATTGTTTGATTATATATTGGTATATTTGGTCGAATTTCATAGCGCAATATATCTTCAAGTGTTAATCCAATACCTTTGACATTAAATTGACATCGATCACCAAAGAAACACTCAGTGCAATTACATACTGTTGTTTCTGGACAGATGGGATCATCTTCCAAACATTGACCTCCATGAAGACAATGAACATTATGTCGACATATTGGAAGAGTGTGATCAAACTTGAAACAATTCGCATGACGATCGAAAGTGCATAGACACATATAATATTCATCGAAGAAACATTTCAAGTTGGAATGAGTTTGACATAGAACATGAAAATGTTTCACTCGACGGATTTTAGGCAAAATTAACAATTGAGGATTTATAAGTTCACGTATTGGTGCACATCGTTGAGTGGGACTAATTGAAGTTGAAAAATTCATACGTGTAATTTGTTGGACAAGAGCCAAATAATAATTTTCATCAATTTTAATAAAAACCATTTGAAAGCCAGATTCTAAGTACAACGATATGTTACTCTGAAACATGGTCAACTTTTGAAGTATCACCATGACTCTAAAGTGTCCTTTTAGTGTGATTTCATTGGTAGAATAGACGACATAAGCTATTAGGAACGATATGACCTTCATATTGTGAAAATAGATCTCAAGTTTGCCCTTTTTAGATCTACATGTTACTCCAAAAAATTGTTTCTGACAGACACAAGCATAGTTAGAGCCTTCCCCACTCTCATGTGTCATCACACATCGACCATTATTGTCGCAAAAGTCTATTGGACATGAAAGTGTGAGTAAACAACGTGAACCACCTTTACCGATAGGACAAATACATATAGATCGACTATGAATTTCACCAATACAAATCGAATCGGATGAACAATCATTACAATAGACAGAAATATTACATTGAACACCTGACCAACCAGGATGACATCGACAGAAAAACCTCTCTTCATTGAGATATTTCATGCATTTACCATTGTGACATTTGAGAGAACATTCACTGGAACTGGATGGCTGATGAATTGGTATGGTGATTATGACAGTCATTCGATTAACAGGTAGAGAAGAAAAAAAAATTTTAAAATACCAACTGGCAAGATATGTCAAAGAAGTTTTGTCAAATACATCAACACGAATACTGTAGTTCTTTGAACTATTCTTCGGTCTTGTCGAATAGGTAAGATACATGTTAAAAGTTCTTCCGCAGGTGTCACTAGGCACACTAGTGAATTGATTATATGAATTGATTTCTTGGTAGTCACCATCATCATCTATCAAAGTGACAAGAATGGCATAAATACCACGTCGATTGACTGCTATTACTTTCAATGTGAAAGCAACTCGTTGATTTTGGTATTGACACATGTCACCATAATAACTTGGTGGACAAAAACATCGATAGCTGGAGGTATTACCTTTCAGCCCAATGTGAACATAAAGCCCATGATGACAGCGCCATGGCCATGTAGGATCATCGGGCTCATTACTAATAGAATTCACAATACTAGGCCATAAAGCTGATCGGTCAGCGATGCGTTCAATTATTTCATTTTTGGATGAAGGATAGATTGGTGAGGTTTCTAATGTAAATCGGATGTTTTTTATGCCAGGATTGCGGCAGAGAGTTTGTTCGACGTCAGTGGGTTTAGGAGTGTATCTGCGGTGACAAATTCTATAATGATCTCCACAAAATATTTCATCTTCATTGAATGGACAGTCTTGCTCTTTGTTACATAGTTCACTTGTTCCCACACATTTAGTATCATTCATGCATCGAAATACAAGATAAGAGGCAGAATTTTCATCACTACTTCGACAATGCTGAAGTTCATCTGACGCTCCCAAACAATCAATATGCCCATCACCAACTCTCTCGGCTGGCAAACACGTTAATGTGTAATTGTATGGTGATACGCAATCAAGAAAACTTGCAGAACAAAACTTTTTTGTACAATTCGTTTCATCTTCTCCATCAGGGCAATTCCAAAAGCCATCACATCGTGTGTAAATATTATTACATGGCCAGTATTTACATTCAGTTTCATCCGTATGATTTTGTCCATCAATCATTATAGGTAAAGCTTGAAGAGTTTGATCACATATCTGATGAAATACTATGTCATCAAAGTTGTGTAATCTCGACGGAGGACACACGGATCGCGAGAACAATGATGAACGGCACTTATTTTCGTTGAAACACTTAAATCGTCGTGTATCGTTAATTGAACAGCTAAGTTCAAACTGGTGTTCATCATCATTTAAATAACAATCTTCGATGCCATCGACAATTCGATGTTTTGAAATATATTTTAATGAATTTTTGCAGTAATATAAAGATGAATGATTGAAATCATCTTTATTATTCTGTGTAATTGAACATTTACGAAAATATGGTTCAATCAAACGAATGATAGAAGTCCAGTTTTCAATCTTTGAACTCAGATCAAAGCCGATTTGATGACCATGTTGACAGGAATAATTTCCATGAAGAAACATCGGCATTAGAAAATCGCATAGTTGTTTATCATAACATACATAATCAGGTGTGAGAGCTAGGCTCATATTCAGCTTGTGAACATTCTTCACGTCGTAAAGCAAACGTACATGACCAAAAAGTACAGGGACAGTTGGAAATTGAGTGATATTCTCACAAGTTTGTAAGTAAATATTGATATTTGAAGAGCTTAAAATCTGCTTACATGATGTTTCATTGACTTGATTGATGATTTTAGTTAAACATGACATAGCTATCCAGCAGTTGTATGATAAATTTCCTTGACTATTCATCGATTTAGTCAGCAATAGATGTCGTTTGTTTTTACATGTATCAAAATCTGCTACACATTGTCCATCACCACATGAAAACTGTTTATAGCTTCGTCGACATGAATAATCTTCACAATCGAATACAGAGTCAATTGAAGGTGGACAAAAATCCTTTTCCCTTACATCCGACCTATCGAGACAATGTGGTATCACATCATTCACAAACTCTTTGGGTATACATAATCCATTATGGCATCGATATTCATCTTCATTACATTCATTGACTTCTAAATCAGAACATTGTGCTTCATCAGCACCTCCATCGATACAATCAATTCGCCCATCACATATCTCACGCCAATCGAGACACATTCCTGATCCACCACGATCACATTTCAAATGAGTATAGCAGGTCAGGTTAGTGATACTATATGGAAACTTGTATTGAAATTTTCTTCCCAATGTTTTTAATACAACATTTGAGAATGAATAAGCATTGGCAAAGCCAAAAGAATATTGACATCGAGGACCAAACCACGGTCTTGTACAATTAAAGAAAATTTCTTTCGATATAAATGAATTGTTCCATTGATTAATATAATGTTGATATCGTTCTGTGAGATCGATTGAAGCAGACCATGAAAGAAGTTCTTCGTTAGTAACATTCAATCGACGTAACTCATCAAATGTGAAGTTTCGATGAAGTTCATTAACAAAATTATGAATGGATGAATTATTGTTATCAGTCGAACCAAGACAATACTCAGTCATCTTTGTAATCGACCATTCTGGTTTAAAGTAAAATTTCAAACAGTTAATCTGTAAACTATTAGTGCTAAGAGTTTCATCAGTATGATACAAGTTGAATTGATTTTTAGTTGTTATCCACAATGAGCAACTTAATAGTAGAAAACGAAACATTATTCTTCAACTAAATTGCTTCTAATAAAGGATCAACTACTTCATACGCTTCAAAGTGCCAATAAATGACTATGTAAAGCAGTTATATCCACAGAAAGTAGACAGAAGAAAAATAACGATGTTATTTTTAAGAATGCATAAAGAAAATTATTTCAGTTGACTTTAATTAAATATGATGGATAATCGAAAGAAAAGGTTTTTTAATTGATTATTGTAAAATTATGTTTTGTTTCGATCAAATTCATTTCAAATAGTAATACACTAAATAATCAAATTGTTTTTCATCAATGATCAGAGATCTTTTGGAAAATTCATTTTCTAGAATGTGATCATAGATTGTGAAAATTTAATATTAAACCGTTGTGTGTTCTGTCTAAAAGGCGTTGTCAAGTTAGTTATAACGATGGATCGGTTGAAAGGTTATTAATCATGATAGAATGAATGAATATTAAATATTATTCATAATTTTGACGTGATATTCATCATTTATAAAGACTTGCCTGAATATTGCCAGAAATATATGAATATTTTTTGGGTAGAGATATTTTTTAAATCAGAAGGTAAAAAAAGTTTAGTTCTGTATTCACGTTAAGATTATTGGAGGTCACTCTAGCCATTACTATTTATCATTTCATTCTTAGTCAAGAAATTATCAACTAACTTAGGCACTCATGAAATCAGGATGAGACAGAGGGGGAAAAAGCTGAATTTTTGATTGACAGATGATTGTCAATGATTATTCGCTGTCGTATCCAGAAAGTATTGATTCGTGTTCTTTGGATCAGTATAAAAGTTCTAGTTTTGAACAACACTAAAATACTATGATTTTACTCGTCAACTTCAACACAAAACCCGAGTATACAAGTGACAAAAAAACCAAATAAATTTCTATTACATTTTGATGAGAAAATGTTTTCTGTCATTTTCGCTAATTTACATCTCATTTGAGCGAGTATATTGAAATCATGAAAGGTTTATAGGTATTGGTGTCGTAGGTTTTTCCTTCAGAAAAGTTATGATTGTTTTACTGATTTTCGATCCATTTAGGTATTTATTAAAAAAAATTAGTTATAGATTTTACATCTGAAGTTTTATCTATACGCAATCTCAATAGCTTTTAGAATATTCTAAAGGTTTCAGCTAAAAAGAATGCCTCTTTCTTAAGATACTGATTTTTCAAGTGAACTCAGTTTCTTTTACTTGAGGTATCTGTAGATAAAATGTCAGATGTAAAATCTATAATTTGGTTTTTTAATAAATATCTAAATGGATCGAAAGTCAGTAAAACAGCCATAACTTTTCTGAAAGAAGAACCAACGATCTCAATATACTCACTCAAATGAGATATAAATTAGCGAAAATGAGAAAAAAACCAATTTGACTGGTTTCCTCATAAGAATGTGACCACTAGTCAATGTTCTTGGGTCTATTCTTTCTAGATACTTGTTAATCTGGAAGTTCAGCAAGAATCTTGCCTGAAATTTAGTATAAACAGAATCTTGTCTGATCGATCATGAGAAAAAGAACATGAAAAAAATGGCAAGATATTTAAGACTTTTTTAGTTTCAAATAAGATTCTTTTTCTTTTCCTTTAAACGAATCTTGGCAGAATTGCAAGAGAGAGGGTCATCCTTTTTTTGTAACGTCCATATATATCGCTTGCATATACTTCATCGTTTATTTTTATATTAATGGTTAGATTGATAACATGACCTTGTAAATAGAATAAATTGATACTTAACCCTTTCACCACGATGTGACCTGCCGGTGGGTCACACTATCTTTTTAGAAGAAACTATATAGAAAAATACATTCTTTTGCCCTTTGTTGGTCAGGACCTACATATAATGTGTCATCTTTTCTGCCTTTTGTAATTTTTGAGTCTTTTATTTCATAGCATGGTGCTTTTCATTAAAACAATTTGCTACAATCAGGACAAAAGGTTTCTATTTTCTTTGCTGACACTGCATTTGCTTCTCTTCATTATTGCTGTCGAATCATCTCATAGCAATCGACACAGCGTCTTCAGACATCGTGGACAGATCCTTCCATTTGTTCGAGCACGTGATCAGTGAGTTTTCGCTTCGTCCAGCTTGTTAGCTGTTATTTTGAGTGTGCCCAAGACCAGCTATTGAATCCTGCTTGCTAGTATAAACCATAAAATTCTAGGTATATTCATTAGTAGCCGCCAGCTCATATATCTTGACTTCAATCCCTCGACTGAAGAGAGGATCATATGGAAAAAACGCGTTTGTTGGTTTGTTGGTGCCAGGTTCAAAGATAAAAAAACATTATTTTCTCAATGCTTATAATATGAAGGTATCCATAGCTCCTCAAGTCCTATACTATGAAGCCACGTATGGGTCGTCAAGTGCTATACTATAAGGATACCCATACGTTTTCAAGTGCTATAATGCGCCTAGAAAACTATGATGTTTTACCAATACAATAGTGGAGAAACTGAAGAATTGGAAGGAGATCACAAAAACCGTTTTTTTGGACCGTGAATATTGCCACTATTGTAAGGATGAATTATGCGGTTGTTAGGTTCGGTTTAAAGTTATCATAGATATTCCTCCGAAGGAAGAGAAGGTTCGTAACTTTGAAGAAATTGAAACTTAACGTTTCAGAAAAGGTTTTTGGATGTCGAGAAATAGAATCACACGATTAGTTTTTGAAGGTTTGAACTAATTTTTTTACTAAGAAAAGGCTTGTTTTGCGAAATAACAGTTTATTTCATGGATTGAAGCAGAGATCATATAATATAAATAACTTTGTAGTTGCACAGTTATACTTTATTCTAAAGGTTGTCTGTATCTTTCTATAACCAAGTCGATCGGAAAACGTTGTTAGCTAGATTAATATCAAAAGCTTGTTACATTCGAGTTGAAAACTATATGAAAGTAAAGGAGGGAAAAGAATTCGCATTTGGAGTCAAATTTGTGGTTAATACTAAGTTAACAAACAATTAATAATTAGTTTTAATTTTTTTCCTGTAAAGTTTGATCCAAGATGGTCGAAGATCAATAAATGAAAACTGAGTTGATTTGTCAAATAATTAATAGTAAATAATAGAAACTGTTTCCAGGAAAACTCCACCAAAGACAATTGACTATGAGGAATCGAAAACTGGAGTTAGTTTTCCAATATTTTGTAGATATTAAATAATGATAGATTAGTTAATCATCGTTTGTAATAAAACTTCACTGATCGTTATCGCGTGTAGAAAATACGAATTGAAAGTAGTAAAAAT
Organism: Macrotrachela quadricornifera; assembly: GCA_022393335.1. Taxonomy (NCBI): domain Eukaryota; kingdom Metazoa; phylum Rotifera; class Eurotatoria; order Philodinida; family Philodinidae; genus Macrotrachela; species Macrotrachela quadricornifera. The sequence goes on from JAJEKB010021384.1 coordinate 1,786,832, forward strand.
GTTAATCTGTTCGATATTGATTCTAATATAAACAATTTTCTTTGTTGATTACTATATGACGAATCTTTGAGTGAAATTTATACAAAAATATGTAAAAAACGAAGCGACTGGGTGAAGTTTTGCTGTTGAGTCTCCATAGATATCAACCGTAGAATTATATTCCAAAATAGACGAAGCTCTTTCTTAGACTATAATGTGCTGTACTCTATTTGTAGTAATACTTAAATAGTTCTCTTTTTTTTAATTTTTTCTTAACTAGCGTATTAACTGATACCCAATAGCTTTTTGACAATAATATAAACGAGGGGCATTCATTGGCTTCAAAGCTGAACTAATATCGATCGATATAGTGACGTTAAATATGGAAACGGCTAGTCGTGAGTGGCCGACCGGAGAGAGACCGATGAACGACTAGACGTTGACTTAAAAGCTTTATCGTAAGTACTATAAGTGAGAGTTGAGGCATCTTGAGAAAATGGAGAATTATTTGATTCTTGAAGCAAAATAATTCTTTATTTGATATTTGACGTAAAAACGGCATATCCATTAACAGACTTCTGAGTCCTAATATGATATTATTTGCTTGTTCTTATTCCAAATTCCTGTTCACTCAAGTCCGAACCTCATGCATTTTTTCTTATATCAGAAGATCGTAACGAACAAATGCTGCGGGAAATCCCAATGAAAAGTTGGAGCGAAAGGTTTTATTCCTGTTTTCTTCACTCAGAGGAGAGAGTCGCATGACAGACAACTCTGTGTGTGTATGTGCTCAGGGTACAATGTCAGGGTAAAGTAACTTAACTGGAGTCAATGCAAACGTTTCGTTTTGTCTCAGATTTTCGTTATGAACTTTGGTTGAACTATAGTCCAGGCGATTCATGTGAGTGCTCTATCAATGCGCCATAGAAGTCAAAAAACGTTATTTATGATGAAAAGATTGTGAGTGCTTGATATTTTTCGAATTTAAGATTGATTGTTTTAGTTTTATAAATCATAAAATGTGGGGAATTTGTTCAAACTAAGTTGACTATATTGTCACATTTGTCGCCTATTTATCTATCGATGATTCTCGAAATAGATAGAAATAGAATAGATCCAGTCGACAGTTAAGCGAGTCACATTTGACGAGCATTACTTGTTGTTTCTCATACGCATAAAATAAAAAATTAAGAAAGATAGACTCAGACTGTTCAAGCAAAAACCTTATTCATTGATTGAATTGTTCAAATGTTATTCACAATTTTTCCAGGCAAACCTTTAAAATACCTTCTATAGGAAACTTATGAGAAGAATTTTCTCGAAAGGTTAATAAACTGAAAGAAGGTTAGAAAAATTGAGTATTTTAAAAATGAATACCTCAATACAAGAGTATACATTTTCAATGAAATTGTCTGATCATTGTGAATTCTACTAAACTTATTTTTAGACAAAACTTCTTCTTAATATTGATTTTCTTCAATTTATAAATTGTTCATGTTCTTTTTTCAATCGTACTTTTGTAATTTGCTGCATACTGATGCACTAAAAATTTGGGACATTTTTAATTTCACATATATCTCAGCTTGAGTAAATGATAAAATCTTGTTTGTTTTTTGAAAAGATGGGCTTTGAAAAGCTCTACAAAATCTGTATGAAGAAATTGTGCTGACTTCCTCTCTCAGTTTTTCTCATAGTGCAAATTAGGTAATCTACATAACAGTGCTATGTTCCAGCGTTTTAAGTATGAGAAAAATCCATTTATTTTTGCCTTGAGGATTTATTGATATTTCTTGTGTAGAGATATTCACGGCACATTTTTGAAAAAAACTGAGATGTTCTTTAGAGATTCTTCATTTTGACATTCAGAAAAATCGACAAAACAAGTCAGCCCAGTTTCTTTATGGAAGTTTTGTAAAGCTTTTCAAGGCACATGTTTTTAAAAACAAGCAAGATTTTATCATTTACTCAAGCCAAGAAATATGCAAAATCAACAATATCGTGGAACTTTTGATACATTCCGTACATGTTTTCAAGTTGGAAACTTATTATTATTATCGATTTAAAAAACTATTGCGTCTGCTAGAAACGTAAGCTTGTGCTGCCTTTGGCGAAGTGCATACATACCGATATTTACAAGTGATAAACGTCATAAAAACTGATAAAACAAATGGAAATAATGAAAGAGATAAGATTCTAACGACATTGTGAAGAATATAAAAAGTCAGGTTTTTTTCTGGTTTTAACAAGAGTAGACACTTAAAACAAAAACAACTTTCAACTATGACGCAAAAGCATAGAAATTCGAAAGCATCAAGTCATAATCTATCAACAAGAACAAATCCAATTAATTGTTCAACATCGAAATCTACTCTCATGCATCACACATTACTTTCTAGTTCAAGTCTCTTCACTTTTCTAACCGTTGGTTTGGTTTTCGCATTATTTCCAAGTAAGAACCTTAATCAATGCATCTTAAAATTTTTGAGGAAGATTTTTTTTGTGAGAAATTCCAAACTGAATTTCATTGAGTCAGATCAACATTCTAACATACAGCATCTTGCAGTTGTCATAAAACTGCAACGAACATAATGATTTTCTAATCATATAGTATTTATTTATGAATATTTCGATAATTTACTTTTGTCATCATCAGAATCCATACATAAAAAGACACATCATACTACAAAAAAAGAACAAGTTAGGTATATACATATGACTATTGTGCGAGTGGACTATATAAGAATGAGCGCTCCTTCTGTTCGTTAGAACAGGCGTTTTTGGCCCCCGTAAAACTGCACCATAGATGCTAACCAAGTATTATTTAATTTATATATAACTTCATTGATTGCTTTATCGTATGCGTAGTGCATGTATAGGCTTTCTTTGATGATACGACATTTCCATATTGATTCTAATGTAAGAGTTTCAACGTTATCTAAATCCATTGTATGTTTGTTAATATTGCAATTTTAAGCAATGAGAGATGACTTGTTTATGTTCATTTATTCTTGTTAATTTCTTTCGATTCGTTTTATCTGTGTAATTTTTGTTACAGTCTTTGGAGTTTATGGCGTAAAGGAGTTTTTATTTATCTTAGTTTCATCGACACCTTTTGGTATAGAAAGAGATATATATTACAAAGAGTATTTGTTTTTTTATATGATATCTTGTGGGTGAGAGGGTGACGTTGAGGGTGTGGGTGAGGGTGCTTTATTATTCGTAGTGCGCCTCTAAGAGTTCATTTTCAAACTGAGGATGAAAGCATTTTTGTATTGACACTGAATATGTGATTACACAGAAAGAAGTGAAGTTGATTATGTGAGTCGCACACACGTTTTTGAGTGTGAATTAGCATATCAAATTTACAAGATCGCCAAACGTCACGCATCGTACGGAGCGAATTGCCAACAGATAGTAACATACTATTAAAATGCCTTAAATTTTTCGAATAGGCTCAGGAGAAACCGGCGTCAGTGTACAGTAGAAGTTCAACTTATAAAAAAATTAGTAAAAAAGTCTCAGTCCATAAACCATCCACATCACTACAGAAAGTTGTAGCACCGCTATGAATAACACAAATTTACCTACTTAGTAAAATGCAAAATATTTAGTCTTCCACAAGATTTTTGGCTTATTCTCATTGACATAAATGCGTGCCGTCGTAGAACTCATTAACTTTCCAGGATTCCTTGACTTCCTTAGATTCTACGACTTTCTTGATTTCTTTGTTAAGAGCTCAGAATTCACAGAATTCGGACCGGTCTCACTGAATACATGTAATGGAATAATAATTATCATTTTGCGCATTAGAAATCAAAATTTCATATAAATGATTGTATTCGGTTTATTTAGCGACGACATTAGCTGATAGCTCATCGACTTATACGACATCATCATCACGTGTTACTACATCAACTTATACACCATCCACAACAGATACTCGTTTATCGATGTATTCTGATTCCTTATCAGAGACCAGTCCAGTATTTAATCGTCCTAATGGTTCCACCTCTGAATACTACTATTATCAAGCGATCCTAGTGCCAATTCTTACACCTGCTGTATATGTTTTCACGAGTGATAGTATATTTCTTCGGCCTTATGGTTATTTGTATAAATATTCTATTGATCTGTCTTATCCATCACAGAATTTGATTACCTCTGATTATGATAGTGCCGGGAATGGACAGTTTCGAATCAATGCAACACTACAATCACCATCCTTTTATGTTTTAGTTGTTACAACGTATCGTCCCGCTGAAACTGGAAGTTTTTTAATTAAAGCAGTTGGACCAGACTCGCTTGCCTTAAGTTCGTTTACACCAACAACAAGTCGACCAATAACTATAGAAAGTAAGTAAACTTAAATATATATGTTGCAGTTTGCTAAAATCATAGATAATGAGTAGTTAGAAAAGTATTTGTTTTTGACAGTATTTTTTAAAAGCCTTGCCGATGAGTTTTTCACAAAGTTACATAAAAAAATTTTCTTCATGTAAGTGTTAAATCAAAAACAATCGTTTTATCATCTTAGTACTTGATAAACCTCAATTATCCAACACGCATTTCTTGTATCCTCGAGAAAAATTAAAATAAATGAATTCAAGCAGATTTATTTTCATTTTTAACAAAAAAAATTCTAAGAAAATTGATTTTGCAATTAATCTGAAAAGATTGAGAAATGAATTACTACTGTTCCAAATTTTGTATTAAAACTTTTTTTGAAATTTGTTTAGCGACAACATCAAGGGATATTTCAACATCATTCTCTGATTATTTGTCATCAAGTAGTGGAGTCTTTTTTCGACCTGGTGCTTCTAGAAATAGTTTCTATTATTTTCGAGCAATTCGAGTAACAGTTCCCACAACTGATAGATATACATTCACAAGTAGTAGTACAATGGATACATATGGTTATTTTTATTATGATCCAATTGATCCATCTTATCCATCTCAAAATTTAATCACATCTGATGATGATAGTGGTAGAAATAGACAATTTAGAATTAGTGTTGATCTTGATTCAACGCGTACATATGTTTTACTTGTTACAACATCATCTGCAACTACCAGTGGAAGTTTTTCAGTTAATGCAGTTGGACCAGCACGCGTCACTATGAATTCATTTACACCATCAACTAGTAGACCTATAACAACAACAACACGTAAGTCAATTAAACAACATACAATGTACACTATGATTACCTTATTTTATGAATATTTTTTTATTTTAAAGTCATATTGTTTCATGGATCTGATGGTGACATAAATAAATAAAGAGACTAAAGAGTTCTAATTCAATTTCTTTTTTGTAACGATAAACTCTTTACGATCTAGTTCTTCAAAAAAGATGTAAATTATGAGATAAGCTGATGAAATTTATTCAAATATTTAGTTAAGAAAAAAAATTACACTTACATTCATAAAATAAAGGCAGAAAATCAAATGTCCAAATCCTGATTTTATATGTTCGTTCATTTTATTTCTTATAGCTTATACATATTGTGATGGTTCATGGACATGTGATACAAATCGTACATTGGGAATATTAAAGATTGTTGGTATTAGTCTTGCCTGTGTCGCAGTATTTTTAGGTCTTTTGAGTCTTTGTATACGACAACAGAATCGACGAAGAAATCCTACTCAAGGAACACGTAGTCAAAATATACGACCACAAGTGCATCGTACAACAGGTAACAATAGAAATGCATCAAGAGCAAATGGAGTATCACCTACTTATGTAGAAGAATCACCTCCAACTTATGTTTTTGCTGTAGAAGATTTAAAAGTAAAGAATCAGAATCAATCCGAACCCATTCAAACGGTATAAATAATTTTAAGTTTTCATTATATTCAAAATATATTTTATCAAAATAAAAGCATTTTAATTTTTTAGTAATTTTTTTTTGTATTAAATGTAATCTATGAATGAACCTTGAGGGTGAGAGTGAGGGTGAGTTAGGAGAAGCACACTGTGATCGCGATTCCATACTTGTTTAAGAGATCCATCAGACGGTTTAATTTGTAATAACTTATATTCTATTTTAATGATCTAGAGAGATCAAAAATAAAATATCCAAGTTAAAACAAATAACCTATGCGTAAAACTTCGGGAAAAGTAGAAGAATATGTATAAGATATTTTTATAGTAGTGATGTATTAGAAAGAATTTATTTGATAATCGAAGCATGACACGACATATTTTGACTATTGCTTATGCAGTCTTGAGAGGTGAGGATGAGTTTAAATAGATAATTACCACAATGCAAATTATCGATCTGATTAAAGATCTTTTCGAGTGGTATTCAATTTTACATGAACATGGGAAATTTAATTTTTAACCATGATATATAAGTTGACCTAATGAATATGCTCTATCATACTGGCGATTATAAAGTAGGATTGTAATGTTTATTTGTCAGTCTAATTATTAGTATATGAGTTGATGATGCATAGGTTGATCACACTGATTGGAATGTTAGTGTCAGTTTTTGCATGAAGAAGTCGTTCGTTTGTGTTCTGTTTCGTATGGTATGAACAATAGCTATGATATATCTAGAATAAGTTCGAAATAGATTAGATGAAATATAATTAACTAGCGAGAACCTGTGCAGTATGCATGGTTGTTTTTTCTCTACTTTAACGTGCGATGTCAAGGCTTTGACCTTCGGCCCAATAAAAACCGATAAACACTCGACATTATGATATAAGAAGAAAATGACCGAATTGATTAATGATAAAATTGTGAATTAATCCAGGTTTTTACACTAAAAAGGTCATATGTATAAAAAGTTATTAACATAACTTCTGTGATGAGTAATTAACTAATTATATGCTGACTAGTTGATTATAATATTTATCACAGTCTCTGAAGGAAGGGTAACGAGTGGATCCAAATTTCTAATCGTATAAACGTAATCTTTTGTAGACTACAAATGACATCGTTATTGACTAATGAATTGACATGCTCATTAATGTTGTCTTCTGTAAAGATTGTAAATCGATTGAAGCTATGAGTAAAAAGATATGAAAGAGATTATTTCAAGATTTTTATAATTCTGAAACTTCTTATATAAATAAATAAAAATGAAAGCAGATGTATTTATTATTTTTCTCGTTAACCAATAGAGATTTTTTCAATAAAAATAATTACTGCAAACTGAGACTGGCAGTTAATTGTGTTTGATCACATTCTTCTAATTCAATTTCAATTCTTTTTCCATTGTTATTTTGAAGCTCAATTGTCTCTCTTTTCGTTACCAGAAATACTGAATATGGAAGCAGAAGTACTTCTTCTTCATTTTCAAATTGAGATATATCACTTATATCTATTGCTCGACGATTTCCATCAATATTTTTAATTGTGAGTTTAAAACCAATTGATATCTTGCCATTTTCATTTTGATCAAGTTGTTGCTCTGTCCGAATATACGCTGAAAACCTATCCGCCACTCCACGTAGTTTTGATGTTGACACAAATGTATTAGTCATAATATATTTATTTACTTGAATATGTGCGAGTTCCATTTTACCGTATATACCACGATAAACTATACCCTCATATGTAATAAATTTTGGATGGTAAAATAGAATACTAGCAATTGATTTTGTACCATCTTGAGTTGTATACAAAGTATCACAACTAAATCTACTGCAACCTTGATGAACATCATGCTGGACAATACGTGCCATATCTTTATTCAGAAGGTTTGTAACATCTTGACTCAGAGAATATGCCTTTATAATATGGATTGGATCACATTCTTCCATCGCCTTTTCAAATAATTTGCGGATCTCAATAAATTCCTTACGTAGGCTATCGATCATATGGATTTGTTTTGGATCTCTGATGTCATCTAAACGTAATGTTAAGTAGCCTTTAATGATAGTATAAATTATCTTTTTTAGTTTTTTATCGTCATTTTTCCAGGATATGAGCTCCTCTCTAAAGTTAAGAGCTGTCTGAACAACGTTTTCATCAACAAGCTCCCAATCGGAGTTATCCCGTTCGTCGAATAAGGCACAACTATAACATTTAGTAGTATTGAGAATATCATTATTAGAAACGACAGCTGACGATGTTGCTGGCGTTGATGTATCAGCTGAGATGATAATATGAGAACGATGCGTTTCACGATTGTTAGTTATAATACTTCTGTTATCCACGTAATGATCAGTAGAAGGCTGTGTTTCTTCTCGATGCATTTGGTAAAGTGTTACGGCGTTGAGCGGCTCTCTAAGAGAATGTTGATAATTATTATCGGATGTTATCATATAATTATTAACCTGTTTTCTATCTCAATGCAGTTATAATCTTGTAAATATAAATAAGAGAAAAAAATGTCAGTAGTTTTTCTTTCTTTTCTTCCTAGTTAATTTTTTATTTAATCAACTATGAAAGATAGAAATATTTTACTTGACTGATATAGTTAATGAAAAAAAAATAATTAATTAATTATCAGTTCCTCAATCTAAATCATGAAATATTATTCATAGTTGCTTGTAAACAAAAAAAAGAAAGAAAGAAGATGAAATATCATAATTTTTTTTCCTTTATGGATATAGCTACATGTGCAAAAAATTTGACTGGATGTTTAACTATTATGGGTTTAAAACAATGTGATAGAGATAAAGATATTTGTTTTGAACATGGTTTATGTATAACATCAATTATACCTTCAAATAAATCAATTTGTATGTGTTATGTATGTTATTATGGTGATTGATGTGAAAAAGAATTATTTTCAGATAATCTTTGGCATATTGGTGTAACACCATCATATACATCTGAAATGATTTTTACTATAAAATTTTTCCCAGTTTTCTTTAGTGTTATTCAAATAATAAATAGTATATTATGTTTACAAACATATTTTTCTAGTAAAAAAATTCGTATTACAAATATTGGTGTTTATTTAATATTTAATTCATTTATTTCTCTATTACTTGCACTTGGATTATTTATTCAATCAATTCTATTATGGATCATGAAACATCTTCCATTGAATTATGGAAATATTTCATGTTTAATTGATCAAAAATTTGTATATATATCATTAACTTATATATGGGATTGGATTTTATTTTTTATAGGATTTGAACCAATGTTAATTGAATGTTATCATTATAGTTTATATGATTCAAGAAAACGTTCATTTATTATTTCAATAATAATTTCTATTATTTGTATTTTAACAACAATACCGGGAATATTTACTCTAAAAAATCTTCCAACAAATGAACTTGATGCTCAAACTATTAAACTTTTAATGCCAACGAGTTGTATTAATTATACATCACTTGGTTATATCATTAATAAAATAATATTAAGTATTCATACATATGGTACACTTATCTGTTATATAATACTTTGTATTATTGTTTTAATTCATCTGCTAAGACATCGAAAACGTATAGCATCAAATTACACAACTTTACAAAATATTCGTCTCATTTTACATAAACATCGTGATTTTTTTATTCCACTTATCTTATCGATAATCTGTTCAACTCCAATGATTGTTATTAATGAAATAATGACTTGTGCAAAAGCATTAGAATTCAAATCATTACCATATGTAATGGTAATATTTGCATATATATTTACATTTATACCAACATCATTAACATTTTTCACTTATATTTGTCCAGCTAATGTTTATATGACAGCCTTTTGGGATCAATCATTTGTTGGACGAATTCTTAGAAATTTAAAACGGATAATAATCACAAGAATAAACAATTTCAACAGACTTTTTTCCTACCATTCACTCAAATTGCATAATGGTCTCAATAATAATTCATCAATTTTAAACACGAAATTACAGTTATCAACTTATAATAAGATTTCACTTTTTAAATAATAAAAGTTCATTAGAATCAAAACGAAAAGAATTTCATCTACTATGATACAAGTTATAAAATTAAGAGAAGATGTAATTCTATGAGAATTTGGGATTGTAGGACAGTTTTTGGATTACCTGCGTTGAGCAACTCCTATTGGAATAAAATACTAACTATTGTTGGCACCAGAACTAAATAAGGGTGACTGTAAGCTCAATAACTCGACAATCGCAATAGGTAGAGACCTGTGATTTTCACTAATCGAAAGAGGTAGGGACTGGACGTCTTTTGGTCCGATAATGTGTAAGACGAAATCCTTTTAAAACTAATCTTATTTGAAGAACATGCAAAAGAATCTATGAAAATGACCTGGCGGCTAGAGGAAATTTTGATTTTGACCTTTGATTTAGATAGAGGAATCTTGAGATCTATAGTTCAAGATACAATGCGCTTTCTTACTTTTTCCTACACTTTCATCGAAATCTCAAGCTACTGTAATATAAAGTCCGGAAACTGAGTAGATAATTAGTAAAATTCACTATTATTTACGTATATAAGTACATCATTCTATTTGCATTGTATATTGAAGTATAGATCTCAGATTCCTCTATCTAAATCAAAGTGAAAATCAAAATTTTATCTATAGCTGTCAGATCATTTTCTTTAAATAAGATTAGTTTTAAAGTGATTTCGTCGTATACATTATCGGACAAAAAGACGTCCGATCTTCTTCCCTTTCGATTAGTGAAAAACACACGTCGCTAGCTATTGTGATTATCAAGTTATTGAGCTTACAGTCATCCATATGTGATTTCGGTGTCGATAATAATCCTCGACTAATAAAATAGGATGCGTCTGTTGGATCTTTTAATGATTCTACAAATCGAAAAAAGATTTTTCGTCTAACTAAGCGCTGAAATCTAATAGACCATTTCGGAATATTCGTGCTTTACATGAATTTAAATAAAATCATTTTTCACTAGTCTAACGTTTTAATGACATACTATTATTTATTAACCTTCATCTTGATTAAACTGATTTCAAAATGATATAATGAAAATGAAATATCTTTGTATGTAATAAATAAAATTTTCAACCATTTTCAATTTTGTAATGATTGGCAAAATACGTATCGTACCGGTGGTTTTTTAAAACAGTGTTAATTGAAGCACATCACTACCTCTCTTATGACGGCTATAGCTATAATATATAATGATTAGTTTTTATGCAAATTCGTAAAAATATATTTAACAAAATTACGCAAGAATATGAAAAACTGTGAAAGACGTTTCATATTACTTTTATTACACATAATTGTGCAATCATTATTAAACTATTTATCTAATAGCATAGAAATATTCAAAAATTCTAAATATAAACATATTATCTATTTTAGTTTATACAATATATAAATATCTGACAAATAAATTTCATGATGTTTATCAATAAACTTTGCATATATGCAAACGACAGCGATAGTGTCAAATTTTTTTTTTATTATTTCATTATTGTACGAAAGCAAAAAGGAATCATTTTTTTTCCTTTACCATGTGTGTGTGTGTGTATATGAATCATTAAATGTAAGGAAATAAGAATGACATATAAAATTTTATTTTTTGTCTGATAAATAGGAAAAAACCAAGTTTTTTCATATTTCAAACAGGTAAGTTTTTTCATAATAACATTCATTTGTAATTTTGAAAAACATAATACTCGACAAAATATTTCCGTCTTCATTTAATATGATTAAAAGAAAACGACAACAATATATTAATATTGATGACAATGATATAAAAAGATTACAGAGTAAGTTTTAATAAATTCTTTATTTATATTATTATATATATATATATATATTTTAATTAGTAACAACAATTTCATCCATAACAAAATTTGAAGATCTTGCTAATGAAATAATTTATGAAATATTTGAACTTTTAAATATTAATGATCTTTATCAAACATTTTCTAATCTTAATCAACGATTAGAAAATCTTCTTAATTATCAATTTCTTTCAATTCATCTTGATATATCATCTATATCGAAATCAAATTTTATACAATTTTATAAAGAATATATTCATCCAAATATACATCGAATTAAATCAATTTATTCTACAAATCCATTTACTATTGAACTTATTAATATTTTAACATTTATTCAAATTGAAAGTCTTACTCTTGCTAATGTGAAATCAATATATCTTGAAAATTTAATTTTCTTACCGAAACTATTTTCATTATCAGTTAGTATATATGATCAATCTTCAAATAAAACTAATCTATATAATTTAATATTTCAATTACCTGTATTAAAATATTGTAAAATATCATTTAATGCTGATTATTATGTTAATCTATTACCAATATGTTTAAATAAATTTAGTCCTATTGAA
>JAJEKB010021384.1:1889049-1911272 GCA_022393335.1 Macrotrachela quadricornifera
TTTATCTTGTAAATGAAAAAGCAATATTCGATAATTCAATCTACTTTCCAAATGTTACTCAACTTACTATTAATTATCCTTTAATTATCCATAATGAATTATTAAATAATACTCTCAATCGTTGTATTTGTTTAACACAAATTAAAAAATTAATTATTGATAAAATTCATTTATATTTAGATCAAATTATTGAAATATTATATTTAGTACCTAATTGTAATACATTAATATTAAATACAATTTTACCTGATAAAAATAATTCAATGTTATTAGAACAAAATGAAAATTCTCAATTTATTTCAAATGTAAATAATATTAAAAATCTTATAATTAAACAAAAATGTTCATTAAAAAAAGCTAAATTATTAATTAATTATTGTCCTCAATTGGAACATTTAACTATGGAACTATCATATCAATCTCTTATACCAACTGCTAAATTTTTATTAGGAAAAAAGAAAAATATTAATACAATTCGTCCTTTATTTTCATTATATTTCTTAAAAATAGGATTAATAGGAACTGAACAATTAAAGAGATTAATCGAATCAGAGAAATTACTGGATGATTATAAAATAAAAAATATTGATGATAATTGTTATCTATGGTGGTAAGATTTTTCAGAAATAAAGAAAAAAAAATGATAAAGTTATGTTCCTTGGCATCACCACTTAAATATAAAACGACAGATTTTCATTTAGTTCTTGAGTTTGATTTAATGGCTTCATACCATTAATTAAAATTCGTGCCGCACTTTGTTATCTAAAACGTTCGTTATTATTCAGAGAACAAATAAAGAAGGTTGCTAACAAATGTTGGACAGAAATCGTTTACCGACTATAGATGTTTATTAGAAAAGAAACGTAGTAAGCGATGTTGAGATAATAAGATAGAAGACCACAATGTGTATGTGTATTTATGTGTGAAAATGAGGACTAGGTATGGAGAGAATATATTTAGGTGATAAAGACATTCATCGGAGTATTTGTGTTAGACAAATTCGAAAGTATTTGCGAAATTTTCTTTATACATGTAGCTAGTTTAAGATTGATATTCTTGAATGTGGAGTACGCCAACTAAAAATTGTGAAATAGGCTTCCATCCATTACACTTCCTTTACATTCTGCTGATTGAAGATTACAACGGGAAAAAACTTTATTTGACGCGAGGCCACCTCGAAAATACAAATACTGAAGATTAAAATAAATGAACTTTGTTCTAATAAACTTAACATCATTAAGATCAGCACCGCTCAAATCTAGTCGATGTACAGAAAAAATATGATATTTCGCTTGTACATCACATTGAGATGATGGGGAGTACAGTTCTCGAATATGCCAAAGACAGCAGACGGAAAAAACAGCTAGAATTAATTCAATACAATTGATGCAATGAACGATTTTCACTCGTTGTGAGATCGTTGTTATTGGTAGCGCTTAGATTTTAATTTCAGTAGTTCAAGAATATTCGCACTATTTTCTCACTTAACTATAATCACACGATCTACTAGTCCATCGCTTTATTTTTGAAAATCTGCTTTATATTAAATAAAGTTTATGAGTTCCACATTTTGACCTATATGAAGCCGCACTGACAAATTTTTTTATTAGAAAACTGAGTCGAGATGGAATCGATTTTTAATAGGATTAGGCCAATGAGGAACATCCAATAAGAAAGAAAAAAGACAAAGCATCTTTTAAATATAAAAGAAAACTATACTCTTGATCATTTCAGCTTGAGCGCGATAAATGTTACTGTAATAATTGAATATGAAAATTGGATGATGAAAGGTGAAAAAGGAAATCTGATCAATGCATATTGTGTAGATTCATTTGTTACTAAAACAGGTTGAATAATATTTGTTGATTGAGTAATAACTAGGGTACTAGAAATATTCATAGGAGATAAAGAAATTGCCATAACCTGACACGAAGGAAAAGATTGAACTAAACTTTCATTTCGGTTTTTCTTTTTCTTATTCGTCACTTTAATAAAATTATTTTCATCTTCATTGAATAATTATGTACGACGGGCAAATGACGCTGGTGAAACAGTACGTGAAATAGAGACAGGAGATGAAAAAGATCGACCAACATTAGGATAATAATTTGTATCCATATTGAGAAATAAATCATTGCAATGAAGATGTTATATATCAAAAATTTTTTATATTTTAAATCATATTGTTCATTTAATTTAAGATAAGTATAAAGCGAGATATTGGATGATTTGATTGATTCATCAATAAAATTTACAACTTATCATATCTCTAGGTAAGTTATAGGAAGCAATTATCATTCAAGGATGTTGCCTTTATGTTATATATATATATATATATATTTGTGATACATGCCATCTTCACGGAGATATAAGAGTATGTGCATATATATGAAACTATTGGTTTTTCTGAGAGAATAAACTGCATACATATCAACGTTCTATACGAATCTAAGAAATACCTTAATAAAATTTGCATCAGATTGTAATTTACTGAACATGAAATATGTGACCTTGACGACTTGAGTGACTTTTCAGACCATTAAATTCAAGAAAAATCTTCTAAGTTAATAAGCTGGTAAAGTAAATCAAGATTGAGAAAAAATCGTCCAGTTTGCACAGATGCGTACTGCGTCACAATCAATCTCACATAATTGTTAGCTCTTCCTTGAGACATACACACATTTAAATTATACAATGAGCGAGACTATAATAGAAGTTGTTTAATTATAAATGTATATACTTAAAACCAATGAACCACATTGACTTATGAATGTCTGACACATATCTCTGTGTTTAATAAGTCAATGTAAAATAACTCAATCATCGATTGTTAATTAATCTTCATATTACTTTAGAATATATAATTTTTTCTTTTTCTAAGAAAAAAAATCAAAATTATAAATCAATGCGATTCTTAATGACATATCGTTAGAAAGGCTTTAACTTCTCACTATTATCATACTTATAATTTTTAATAATTTGATATTAATAATTAATAGAAATTTTCTCACACTAGTCAGAAATTAGTCCTCATTTACTTATCAAACAGTTTAACTCAATCACGTCTGGTTGTGAATGAGACTAGAATATATATTGAATTTTGAGCATACCATGATGGATTTCTGTCTGTGAAGAAGAAGAATTTTATTCTATAACCGAACACAAAGAATATAAGCACACCATTACGAAAAAAAAATAATACATATTCGCTGCTTCCCATGTCTTCTCAAACATGCATTGCATTCCAACACATTCTCTCCTACTCAAAATCAAAGGCGAACAACGAAAAATGTAAGTGGAGGGAAAAAATGTGGGAGGACAAAAAAAGACAAGTGAGAGGAGTATGAATGAAAAGAACAATATGAGAGAGAAAAGGATGTATTATGGTCAATGGCCATGATACTGTCCAACAAAAATATCTTACGAGTGATGAAGTAAAAGAAAACTTGGATTTTCCTTCAAATTACGCAATACATTCGTTCTGTTCTTTTTTTTTTCCTTCCTACTGAGTCATGCTTTTTTTTGCGTTTCTCAACATGCGACAATAACTCGTGACATAAAAGAAAGCGAAAAATTATAAATATTCGATTACAGTATATGTAAAGATCAATATCGATTTATTATTCATCATTAGTAATGGCTTGTATCGAAGATTTACCGAATGAACTATTCTGTGAAATATTTGATTATCTTGATGGATATCAATTGTATGAATCATTTATGAATCTCAATAGACGTTTTCAAAAACTTGTTAGTTATGATATATTATTACGAATAAATCTTTATTCAAAACATGATTTTATTCTTGAATATATTTGTGAAAGTATTATTAATCAAAATAAATTTCGAATCATTTCACTTCATCTAGAGAATATTATTGCTATGAAATATTTTTGGAGATTAATTACGATTGATTCATTATTTTCTTGTTTACAATCACTGGTTATCAATGATGTGGCCGAAACAAAGCTTCTCTCATTGCTTGTTCAATGTGATTCTTTACCTCGTCTCTACTCTTTGACTATTTCTCTTGCTGGTAAATGGCAATCATTGAATAATGTCTATCAATTAATTTTTAATTTGCCATTCTTAAAATATCTGAAAATATCTTCTGTACTATGGTTATCTCCTGTTACGTTACCATTTGCTACTGATCATTCGATCAGTTCTATTGAATATCTCAATTTGGACAATTCTACTAGTCTCAATGATCTATTGATCATACTTTCTTATATTGCTCGATTACGTTGTTTGACTTGCCATGATTTGCACAATGAGAATTTGATCAATCGAATAGAAGACGTATCCGTTCCATCTCATCTTACTCATATCTATTTTGATCGATGTCAGTTGTCATTTATTGTCTTGGAAATATTTATGCAAAAATTTGGTTTGCATTTGCAAGTATTACGTTTAACAACATCTGAAAATGTTGCATTGTTTAATGCTGATCATTGGGAAAATTTTATTTTTCAATGTACACCTAATTTAGAGAAGTTTTATTTGGAATATGAAGAAAAAATACCGTCAAGTTTTCAATTGCGATTGCATCATCAACAAATCAATCGATTTACATCTTCATTTTGGACTAAACGAAAGTGGTGCTTGCAATTAGAGATGAATGCACCGATTTTTATGGAGAATCGAATGACATTTAGAATTCAATCATATAGGTATGAAGTTGTCAAACGATTGATCAGGATATTAATTTATCTTTTCGACTTAGGAATCAATGGTATCATTCAAAAGTACATCGGAAATCTTGTGCCTTATTTCCTCAAAATGTGGAATTGACGATTACTGGATGTGATGATATCGAACGATATCAAGCTTTACTTCAGAATACTAAATCATTATTTTCTTTGGTGCCAATTACTTGTTTAAATATGGATTTATCTTGTTTATCTGCTGAACTATTGATAAATTTTATTTCTCATTTACCTAATCTCCATTCACTGAGCTTATCCGGTTCACTATCATTTGAATTGAACAATTTGTAGTAAATCAGAACAATAAAATCACCAAAGTATACCTGGAAAAGATGACACAAGTTCGACAAGTTCATTTTCTGATTTATCTTTGTCCATATTTGGAATATTTACAAGTAGGATGCACTTGTACTCTTGATATAGAGTGCCTTCTACGATGTATTATGTTGAATTATACTTCGAAATCACTTCTTCACCTTCGTGAATTGTGTCTGCATATCCCAATTGCAGATGAGAAGATGATTGGAGAATTACAAAGTATAATCGATATGGAAAAACTATTTGACCATTATTCAATTATACGTGTTCTGGAAAAAATCTTTTTACTATGGGAAGATAAATAATTTATTTCGAAAAGATATTTCATTGTTGTACATTATCTTATTTTTATTTGTATATAAACATAAAAAATGATACATATCTGCATATTTATTTCCAGAAAGTAAACTAGTTCTCTTTGAATAACAAAAATGTTTCTCATAGAAGATGGAGTTAAGGATTCTGCTCCAAGATATACTTGGATCATTAGTTAATCATCCTCAGCTAACATCATTACAAAACCAGATATATTTCCTCACCATAGATAACACATTTTTAGGTTTTATGAAGCCATTAATAAAGCGTTGACACCGACCATCTAGATTACGACTGGCATAGCTTATTAATATACGCAATGGGCTATTTATCTGTCAAGGTGAGAACGTAGGGACGCGAGAAACTTCCGATTATATTAGGTTTTCACATATTTTCATTTAAAATATTACCCGAGTTAGTCATTGATAATTATAGCGTCTAAAAGCATAAACAAGATTAGTAGTGAAAAACTTGAAAGTTAGATTTGTCTTCGAAAAGTTATCCAAATGTATATTAACATTTCCGTAAAGATTATTGAAACTTTTAATTTGAAAGCTTAAACAGAATTACTTTTTTTAAAAGTTTTACATTTGATTTCGATATTATATCTGTCATCGTCCATGACTCAAATTAATGTTCTCTGTGTTTCTAAGTTTATTAAAAATATTAACAGTTAGATAAAACAAAAGATATTTTTGTTCAAGTTTCGTTTTGCTTTTGTATTCGATCTGTGACATCAATTGCGATCAATCCATGTGCAAGATAGAATCAGATATATGTCGCTGTCGCTGATGGAACACTTAGCGGCCCTAATCAACTCATAGTATCCTTTGGAATTTTTATTCATAAAAAAAACCAATACATTGTATGTGGCAGACTTGAGCTGTAATCGTATTCATATGTATTCGTTCAATGAATCATCGGTTTTCGAAATTACTGTTGTAACCAATGTGAGTACTCGAAAAATTGACATTGCATTTTAACTAAACAATCACGTTGAAAAATAGATTCAAGGTGCTTCTTCGCTTGTTCAAGTAATCGACAGATGTCCTTCCTGTTCTGTCGTTTATCTAGAGAATAAAAAAGTGTATACATGGCTGGTTTCTACTGCAAAGATCTACCGAGGTAAAAGAATTATTGATAAAAATTCGATTTCTTTGTACTTTGTAAATTGAAAAACTTTACTGCAAACTATTCAGTTTTGTTCCTTCTGACTGTCTGACTAATTATTTATGAATAATTTGCAAGAGATGCCATGAGTTCCTCACCCTCAAACAACTTGATCGTTTTACTAGCAAGTCTTGAAATTTAGGAATAAACTTATATAAATAGTCATTATGGACGAACATCGCTACGATCGTTGATAGTACCATCAGTAAGCCACAGAATATCTATATCGATCAAACTACTGATTCAGCACATGTGACTGAATATTCGGCAAATTCAATCAGAATGTAGTCAAAAAATGCATCGATAGGTGTCTTATTTGCTGGAGGGAATATTACAGATCCTAATGGGTTAAAATAAAAATATCCATATGGCGTATGGATTAATGAAAAAACAAAAATTATACATGTTGTCGAGCGCAGTAGTTTAACGATTCAGCATTGGTAAGGATTCAAAAGCAATATAATTGTCGGTATATTATGAATTTATACAAATTGTAGCAAGCTGAACTCTTTTGAAGACATAATTCTTTCGGTTTTTTCCAATCGAATTCAAACGAACCAAAAGGTAAAATTTGAGTGAAAATATTATTAAAACTATACATAAACTAAGAAGTTAGGACTTTTTTAATCAAGATTGTCTCATATTATATTGATGGCAGAACCGTACGTGATAGAAAGATTCCTTTTTCAAGACAGCCGCTAATCATCAACCTTCTTTCTCGAGAAACTCTTATTACACAGTACTTTTTCATCTATCATCATCAACTCATTCAAGATCCTCTGGTCCTCATAACAAATCTTAATTTAAAATAAAAAAATCAATAACAGTTCTCAGCTAAGAAAATATTATTATTAATATAACTGCATTTAAAAGCAACAACTAACATCATGATTGACTTAATTTTAACTGCAAATACAATTACAAGAAAAAAGTCTCTCGTAAAATAATAGCAACTTTAAACTAGAAATTATTAATAACTAGAGGATACCCGTGCAAACTGCACGGCCGCTTTCACTATGTGAAGAAAATTTTTTCTAATGGCGAGACAATTCTAAAAGACACTATTAGAATTCTATCTATGTTCTCAAACAAAGATTATTGCATAATATTCAATTTATTTAAAGGTAACAAATATACAAAGTTTCTTTGAAAACAATCATATGCTCCTTTGATGAGTCTCTGGTCTTTTTTGTTTAAAATTGAATTCTAAATTAAAAAAGCACAGCAATGCCTTCCGAATTAGACGTTTCGCGCTTGTTACTACGCAGTCTTACTTAAAACCCTTAGTCCCTCATATTTCCGCAAAGTCCCGCCTTAGTCCCTTGACACAAACCTTAGTCCCGTCTTAGTCACCTGTACAGACGGGGCTAAAACCTAAAGTCTCCCAAAACTCAAGCTTACCCTCACCTTCACTCGCTCATCCGCACCCTCAGTTACCCCCTTCACCCTCTTCCTCCCCCTAGACTCAAATTTCAATTTGAAATCAAGTATTATTTATATTTAATAAATTCAGACTGACATTAACTAGCCCATATTATGCCTTTGATTCCATCCCTACCATCACTCCTCTGCCTTTATCCTGATGACACACACACTCAATTTGTTATATAGCATAAGATTGCCAAGCCTATTTTTTACTCTGGAACTCAAGCTATAACCATGTCTTTTTTGACCCCTCGGACCAATCCAGACACATGTTTTTTTCACCCCACGAACCGATCTGAAAGCATGTTTTTTTGACCCCTGTGATCAATCTAAACACATGTTTTTCTGACCCCTCGGACCAATCCAAACACATGTTTTTTTCACCCCACGAACCAATCTGAAAGCATGTTTTTTTGACCCGGTAACAGACAGACACACACTGAACATTATAATATGGATCGTTTTCTGGAAGACTTTGACGCTAACGGTTTTTCGTCTAGAGAAATTCAAATTCGAACGATTTTTCGTCTAGACAATTTCAAATTTCAGATTCTAAAGGTTTTTCGTCTGGATATAGACGATTTTTAATATAAATGTTTTTTTGACCCGGTAACAGACAGACACTCAACATTATAATATAGATGATTGATATTTTATTTAAAACAAAACATAGCTATTCCGATCTCAACAGAATTCCAAACTAACCTGCAACTGCCTTTGAAGGCGATGATTTGTTTTTTAGCAGCATCTCAATTTGATACTGTGAATTATTTGTTAGAATAAAAAAAAAGATAGTAATGCAGACAATATTTGACCGACGATAAACTCAATACAGAAAAAAAAAAGAATTCTTCAGAGTTTGTTTCTATTTTTCATCTCTTTGAGTAGATGATAAATGCTATTCGAAATAGTAAATGACATCATATTCACTTCAATCAACAAAATAAGATTGGTTGGAATGTCTTTCACATAGCTTTTGCCTCAAAAATTAATTGAATCCAGTTGACTGATTCTGCTGCATCTGAATCGAAACGATGATAGGCATTGTCAGCCTTTCGCCACTCAGTACTAACTGGGATAGGTTCATCAGCATCACTATGCTGTATTTGACCTTCGTATCGCCACTGACATCGATTGAAAGCACATGTTATTGGATTGACATAAGATTGACACATAGGGCATTTTGATAACTTTCCCTTCTCAACATTCAAATCGAATCTCTTGATTCCAATGTTGACAATGACCATCTGTTTATGAGCTGCACATTTTCCATTAATGCATTTGCCCTCAAGACAAATGCCTGGTTGAACAACACGCCAAGCAGGAGCTGTAGTGCCCCACTCAATTCGCTTTAGAGCACCCTCGTTAGTTACATCCACAAATTTTGATCCCATTGCATTCATGCCAGATCCTTTCGTACGCATGGAAGCAAATAGAGTTATTCCCGGGACCATTAATGCTTTCATCTGATCGAATTCGTTTTCATCTGTTAAATCAAATGTTTTTCCGTGACAAATAAATGAATACTTCCAGTATGTATTGCCAAAAACACCCTCAAGAATCTTCTCGAAATTATTCAATGTGCAGTTAGGAGGTACATTGGCTGGCTTTGGTTCTTGACCGTCTAATTGAAATTGAATACGAATTGTTGCCATCTTACTGGAATAGTGGAGAAAATGCCGAAGTGAAACTTATCAACGCAATAACACCAACAAAACGACGTTTTTATATGTAGACAATGTCTTTTCCTTTCTGTTTGATGACAACAAAAAAAAAAGTTACTTATTTTTATTGACATAATGACGACCATGCGTGGTTTTTTCCTTCGTGTTTTTTTCAACATGCTGATGAAAGAAATAAAAAGAGAGACGGTGTTTTTCTTTTTTTGTCGTTCTTCTTTTTCATTAACAACCAAACGAACGGTTTGAGTCAATGATTCAAGACAGAGTTGGTGATGCTGTAAACGAACCAAACACAATTCTGCTTCCTATCGATGGTTATCAAAATAAACCATTGGTCACCTTAGAAAAAGCGGTCGAACCTCTTTTCAGTCTATTCGATGAGCAGAGATTACGAGTGAAAGTTCGAACAGCAAAAGAACGATGTCAACATCCTGAAGATGGTCTATCAGTTGATGAATCAGCTGCGATTATGCTCTATACATTCGAAGAGCATGAACGAGAACAGAACTTTTACTTCGTTCTTAATCAAACTCTCCGACGTGAAGACCGAATTTTGTTGAAACCATGGTTTCTCTACTTGAAATTATTCTTCACTGCCCTTCATCAATTACCTCCTATTACCGAACAAGTCCTTCGAGGTGTGAGAGGAGATTTTAGCAATGAGTATGCTCGACTTAATACTACGACTTGGTGGGGTGTGAGTTCATGCACTATTAATCTCAATACTCTGCATTCTGATGCATTCTTTGGTTATGAAGGTCGAAGAACATTATTCTTAATTCGTTGTCGCAGTGGTCGATCAGTTAAAAACCATTCTTATCATGCTGAAGAAAACGAAATTATACTCTTACCAGGACGATATTTTAAGGTTGCGGCACAATTAAACGCTAGTGATGATGTACAAATAGTGCAACTTGAAGAAATTCAGCCACCTCATGAACTGTGTCCACCGCCTGGTATTGCTCCATGGCGTGAGCGACGATCAGGAATGAATATTGAAGGAATCTGCACGAATTCAAATTGTGCTGCCTACGAACAAGAAGTAATTATTCCTCTTAGTTTTCAAACATTTGATGTACTGGTCGAAATGAAGAACAAGGCACAATGTCCAATGTGTTCGAGATTTGTGAGCATATTGAGAGTGAGTTTCCGTCAATGTCAATGGAAATGGCATGGAATTGAACAGAATCGACTGCATTCAGAGCCCATTATACGTCAGGAAGATTGGACATCAACAGATAATTCTTCAAACTTTATCGTCACTCGACCAGGTGTTCAGTGGCTACAACTGGTTTTTCAAGTTAAGCATCTATGAAATAGCTTTTTCTCTCACCTTGATTTTTATAAACAATTTCGTTCGAAAATAAAGGGAATTGATCTGATGAAACGATGGATTGAGGTATCATTTATTTTTTGCTTCGATAATCGAGCATAATCAAGTGACGAATAGACTAATTTTTTCATCAAAACGATGTCACAGGATCAACATTAATCATCGTTTTATGTAGACTTGCCATTCTGAATTTGAACATCCTCCATACGAATGTCACTTTAACCTATATTTGATTCGTTTGAGATTACTATCATCAGTAACATTAACAAACATTTTACTAAATATCTTACGCATAGTAATACCATTGGAGCAGTGTGTTAGTTATACATGCGTATATCGATGGCTCTCATTCTCGTCATTGATATTGTTGCCGTTGATTCAAAGATTGAACTTTACGACAATAAGAGATGTTCATCGATCACCTTCAATCTTGAACAAATATCTCTTCAACTATAGTACTGATGATTCTACCAGTTAATGTGAATATCAAGATATCATCAACCGTTTTCATTCGAATGTCGAACTAACGTTTGGAATAGAAAACAATTTATAGTATGTGGGATTGTGAAGACTAATATCACGAGTAATCATTATACACTTTGTCTTGAAGAAAACCTTGGTGTACAGTAAAGGACGAGAGCGCATAAGACAGTGTTTTTATGCTAAATTTATGGTGTTTCGATCGATTTTTGAAAGCTTAAAACTATTAACAAAATTGTTCATTTTAGGTTATTTCTTCAATAAATGATGTTTGGATAGTGAGTTCAATTTTCTAATAAATATATCAGATAAAATGGAACTTAAATAATGAATTTGATAGTTTTTGAATAGAGCTTCAATTCTCTATATGAATCATCGATCGTTAATTTGATTCAGAAGAATTCGAGACTAAATTCTACGTATGCATTAATGATATAATGTCTATATTTGTGCTCTACAGTGATTTTATGATGAATAATTTGTCGTAAAAATTGAAGGTACCCAAATTCTGGTGCAGCTCATTGAAAGAGTTACAAAATTTTATGTTTGCGAAAGTTTAAAACATATGACCCCATAGAAATTTTTGAGTGGAAATATCTTCTAATCACAATTTTACACTTTTTTCATTGTTTGTAAGGGTATTTTACCAGAAAAAAATAATTCTTGCATTCAAGCAAATGTCAGATTTGAAATCGGCGTTAAAAACTGAGTCGAACTACATATAATTCAAATCTTTTAAAGACTTTTCATTTTTTTTTCGAAAAGTTCACCCTACCCCTCCTCAGGGATACCTTCATAACATCCTGAATATAATATATCTCATTAGCAGCAATTTGACTAGTGGAGCAAAGTGCTTCAACCTTAATAATGTTAATAATAGAAAGATACCTACAAATATACTATGTATATAGTCTTTTCAAAAGAGACGATTCTTGATGGTGTCATGAAGGCAACTCTGGGGACGGGTAGCGTGAATTTTTCGAAAAAAAAATGAAAAGTCTTTAAACGATTTAGAATTATATGTAGTTCGACTCAGTTTTTAATGCTGATTTCAAATCTGACATCTGTTTGAATACAAGAATTATTTTTTTCTGATAAAATACCTTTACAACCGATGAAAAAAATGTAAAAATTGTGATTATAAGATATTTCCACTCAAAAATTGCTATGGAGTCATATTTTTTAAATTTTCGCAAACATAAAGTTTTGTAACTCTTTAGAAGAGCTGGACCAGAAAATCGACCGAAACCCTATAAATTTAGCATTAAAATGCTCGTCTCAATATTCTCTTTCTATTGACATAAAACTCAATGGGGTTTAGAAGGGAAAATATCAATGGGTCGATTGGTGGTCTTATGCATCCTCATCCTTTCAAAACGTCTATGCCAGTATCGAGTGAATGAATAAAAATATATGTGCCGGTGGTAAGTAACAGAATGAATAATTTTTTTTTATTTGATCAGTAAGTTTTCATACAATTAGCTAGGTTGAATAATTATAAAATATCGACTGTAACAAAAAGGACCACATTATATTACTTGTATTTACGATTTTCATACATTCTCGCAAATATGGTTCGAACTTATTCTGAAATGATTGTTTGGTTCTTGATCAGTTATCTGATGATTTTTTGTCAATATTCTCAATGTAATCGAAATAACTGTCCAACAGATCAGAAAAGTGGATGGCAGGCCGTGAATCAACGATCTTGAGATCGAATTAGAAGCAAAGGTAAACATAATCTCTTTTTTTCTTGTAGTGATTGATGGAAATAGACTGTTGCAAATAACTTTTGTCTATAGTAACTATAGCACAAACAGTGTTTGTAGAGAAGAGAAATGTACAATTCGGCTTAGTTCTTGGCATTGCCTCCACCAACGTACCAGCCTATTCTAATGGTGATGATTCATGTTTTTCTAGGAAGCATAACTATCTTTATGGTGAATATATGGGGATGAAATGGCAATGCGTTGAATATGCTCGTCGATGGCTCTTCATTCGAAAAGGTTGTACTTTTAAAAGTGTTGATATGGCATACGATATGTGGTATCAATTGAGTTATGTTGAACGAGTCGTTGATAAAAGACGTTTTTCATTGAAACGTTATTCAAATGGATCTCTGACACCACCAAAAAAAAGACTCATTCATCATTTATGAATAAAACTTTAGGCTTTCAGGCTGGACATGTAGCCGTCATTGTTGATGTGGTACAAAACTATATTCGTGTTGCTCAACAAAACTATGATTTTGACTATTGACCTAATGATTATGCTCGACATATTCGATTAATATTTCAGAATGGTCTTTATTATATTGATGACGATCGAATCTATGGATGGATGGACATACAAGATAATAATCAGTTAAAACCACTTGATGCAGCAACTATCAAGATTATTTCTGCACGAAATGGAATTTTCACTTAAAGATTATCATTTCTATGCAAGCAACAGAGATTTCAAGACTGTGACATCATTTTCGAAAAATCACACTATCTTTTCTAGTTCTACAAGAAACTTTCTGCTTATTCTACTGCTTGATTCAAACAAATAAAATGAAATAAACTTTTCGTCTTTAACTACGCTCATCCTCTTCACATACCCTTATGATGAAGATTCATTCTTTTCTTTTTCTCTTTCTCGCGGTTAAATTGCGTAGAACACAAAATGCTAAACAGATAATATTAGACTAAATTAAATACAATCCTTGTGAGATTAGAATATGAGACACAATGAGTTCCTAGTTCTATAAATATTGTCGTAATGAATAAAAGTTCCGTTAAGGCATTGGTTTATGAGAATAAATTCCAGATTGTGTTTGTTTATTATTCATGTCAAAATCTATGCTATATTGCGTTAATTAAATATTGTTTCTTCCAAGGTATGGATTGGGATGATATTACGTCTTCACTATAGCATTCATAACTCTTCGATAAAGAATGATTAACTTAGTTCTTTAAAAGCAACAAAAAAATAATATTCATAGTTACAGACTCAAGTGTTACTCTACCTTGGGTACCGTTAAGGTATGCGACTGACGAAATGGTGATAAAAGTTTAGAGGATGAAAATGTTCACGATTTTGTTTATCACATGTAGTATTCATATAGACACATTCATTACGAAGGCATGCTCGAATTTCGACATCATCATGACAGCCATATTTGCGACATGTTGTATTATGCTTTTGATGAGCTTAACTGAAACGTTTTAGTGCTTCTCATCCAAGGGCTCCGCGAAGTATCTAAGATTGACGGAGAGGTAGCAGACGTTGAAAGGGTGTAAAAGAGTATTTCGAGCAAAATTTCTTTAAAAAAACACATAAATTTCCAGTTGTTGGAAGAGTATACACCGCCCCGCTCGCGCAACTTCTGGTCGTTAAAAAGATGAGAGATGTTAATTCAATCAAAGAGATTAATTCATTCGAAATTATATTTATAATAGTAAAATCTTTCTTGTTGAATGCATACAGTCTTTTAATTCTCGTTAATATATCTAGATTATTTTTGTTTATTATTCTAACATCCAGAAACGGTTTTCTTTTACAAATATTATGCATAAATTGAATCTGTAATCAGATATGAGAATAAAAGAAAATCAAGGGGTAAAAAGCGGAATCCTGGAATCCGGAATCCAAAATAATTTAATGGAATTCTAAAGAATCCTAGGGAATCAAACAGAATCCTAGAAGCAAATAGAATCCAAAAACCCCACAACTATCAGAGGATTCCAGAATTCCAAAATAATATAATTTTCAATACAAACCTTTAAAAAAGTCATAGAGAATCCGACGGAATCTTAAGGAAGCAGGAGGACTTCTTTAAGAATCTCGGAGAATCACCAGAATCCTTGAGAATCCTCAGGATCCTTAGGAATCCCAAAGAATCATCGAAGTCCTATGGAATCCAAGATACCGGATTCCGCTCTTTCTCCCTTGATTACACTAAACAAATAAAAAAAAATCGTTATGTCAGAATTCAATTTTAGACAATAAAAAAACGCAATATATATATAATGAATGAGATACTTGTTCAGGTAAAAATAAAAAGGCCAAGGTTTTGAAAATTGCAACTAATAGATATAGGTCACTAGTACTTGATTCTAAAGCGGGAGCTCATAAGTAGCTCATAAGCGATAAAAAAACCTGCTCATAAGGTAGAGGGATTATCTATAACCTATGAAGTCTCGCTATACTGCCGAATACGACCAATAATAATTTTGCGTGTCAATATGTAGGATACTTATGGTTGTATATATCTACAAAATTTCAGCTCGAAAAACTCTGCTGTTGATGAATGGCGAAATATACAATGCATATGGTCTGTATCAATTATAGTCATTTTTTAGCCGAGGGTGCCTCTATTGTGGATCGAATATCTCAACAAAGGAAAGGTCTTAGAAGCTGAAATTTTTACCGTTTTCATAACTCACTTAGGGCTACATACTGGTAAAATTTCATCGGAATCTGAGACATCGATTGAGCTGAAGTATTGGGAAATGTATAGTCTATTTTGTGCATTGACTCCTAAGAATTCCTTGTGATTCCGGAATCGATGGAATTAGTACCGATTCCGGAATTGATGGTATTAATTCTTATTCCGGAATCGGTGAAATTAGTTCCCTAGGCAGAACTGATTTCCTAATGTTCAACATCGCGGAATAGGATGACTGCTCTTATATCAATATATTTTTCGGTAATAAATTCATTCTTTTTATTTTGAGTTTTATTTTTGAATATTCAACTTACGGATATTATTTTTACCTAACATGAAATGATTAGCAAATGGGTAAGTGTAGACAATCCAATCTCAAATAGAATGACCATCTTCTGTGCATATAATATTACAGCATGTTTTATGGACATTCTTATCCATTAGAAATGGATGTGTGAAAAATCTCACTGCATACCTTTTATACTACGCATAAAACATTGGAGCACATTTCGACTGATTAGGGAAGACAATCAAACAGAATATATAGGAATACTATTAGAAAATAAATGTGCTCACTGTTTTTCAAGATAGTTATTTTTCATCGCACTACACTGTATATAACGTTTAGAATTTCTTATATTATACTCATTGATACTCAGATATCATACCAAATTGTTAAGAAAATAAGGAAGGTAGTATTACTTCTTTCATGCATAATACCATTTTCCTCATAAACATCATGGCCAAGTTTATTCTACACAATTACATAACAAATTCCCTATATTTGATTTATTAATTTGAATTAAATAAATATACGTAATAAAGACCACCGTCGCCTAATATAATAAGATTTCACTTAATGTGGTACTAAGCCATAAACATCAACGTGTCGCAATATCTTACTCTATTCCGTAAATTGAAGAAGCATTATAATAATCGTAACCTGATAATTAATTATACAACCGTAAATTATTTCTCTTCAAGAGGTTTGTCTAACCTACTAAGCACTATTGTCTTTTGATACATTACGAATTTTCCACATCTTTTGATAAATATAATCTCTCAACATGAATCTATTTGAAAAAAAATTTCTGAAAAACTAAAATTCTTTCTTTCTCTAACATGGAGATATTGTCATTTGAAAAGTTCTCTGAAATTTACATATTTCGGAATTTCACAATGCAAATGTTTGAGCTGCTTAATGAGGTTTTAACGTTGGGTGAAAACACGTCGCGGTAGCCATTTATTTAAACTTACTCTCACCCCCAATAGTTTTGCTATACTCATCTGGCTTTATTGGCTGTGACTATTTCAAAATTTTCTAGTGAGATCTTTTAGCAGAGTTCCGTAAGGGGCTTTCTATATCAAGAACGAAATGTCGTATGATTGACTTAAATCTTGTTTTTTTCCTTCAAATGCATATGCGTACTGTCTGAATGGTAAGAGTACGAACAAGAAAAAGAAAAAGAAAAAGAAACAGTCTCGTTGCATTACGTATACGCTGATTGAAAAAATTACTACAAAATCGTAACTATGAAACAAGAAAAACTCAAGATTTTTTTTTACTTTCTGTTCTTTTTCTTCCGCCGGTAATAAAAAGTAGCAATAAAATGTGGCACATTATTTTTTAATTCAAACAGAGATTCCATCTTTCTATTATCGAAGGTAATGGCTGAAAAACGATCCGATGAAGCTTTCATGGAAAGTAAGCATGTGAAAAAAATATTAGAAACAATTTGACTTTACTGTGTTTTATTGTTCACGCACAGCTACTTCAATTGCCAAAAAGATTAAAAGTGATGTAGTAGCGAGTGTGTTATCTGAAGAAACAACACCTTTGTCTGATACATCGCCGAAGAATGATACTATATCTCAACCAGAGTTGTCTGAACTTGACAATTATGAAATCATATGGTTCAATTCTGATGCTGAAAATCCAATAAAACTTAATCGACTACGTAGCATCAGTGATTACGCAAAATATTTTGACAACGTTTATTGTTGCCTAGACTACATTGAGATGGTTACGTCTACATCCAATGAAAGCGCAATATTCTTAGTTCTATCCGGTCACTTAGCGGAAAAATTGCTGCTCGCAATATACCATCTGAAACAAATTTCTTCTATTCATTGGCTAACTGCAACCGGTTCTGAATCTGAACATGAATGGATAATGAACGACGCAAGGGTTAGTCTAAAGAATCACTAAAAGCACACACCAATGTCCAACTTCCCCGATAAACTAGGATTCATAAAAGAACCATCAGAATTTAGGTAAAAAAACAGAGAGTTATTTCTGCTGGCTGATATAAAGTCGAAATGGTACTGTATCTTTACTATTTAGTTCTGTATACACTACTTACTTTGTTTCTGTCAAAAATTGTATTTGCTGAAAGGGGCATATTAACATTAGTATTAGCCTAGATTGTTATCAATGTTGACATTTTAAGCAAAGTATGAGTGTGGATGCTATTTTAGCGTAGATATGAGTGAATTATATTCATCATCCGCTCACAATCAAATAGTTAGCATGAAGAAGAACTGGGAATATCTCGCAAAAAAACTTACGGAGATTACAAAGCTTGTGACTGAACTTATCGATGCTCTTGCTGAGACTGGTTAATATCGCCAGAAAAATCGTTCGATTGTTGGATCTCAAAAATAGGGGATGATATCTCTCTTTTACTTTGGAACTTGATCACAGTTTTCGGTAAGAAAAAGTCATTCGAGGCTAAGGTAACTGTCACGGTTTCTAAAGCAAGAAGGGATTAACTAGTCTGATCTAGTACATCAGTAACCATTCTCATTTGTATTTCTATGCCATCTCCAGTAAGTAGTAAGGTGGAATTAGCGGAAATATCAAATTTTGTGAGTTATCTTTCAACAGCTTAGAACATTCAAATTTATTCTTAAGTTTCTGTATATTTTGTCATACATATCACTTCCTTCTTGATCAATTAGGCCAACACCATGAGCTGAAATAGCTATTTGAATTTCGCATGAACATGATGACACGCCTACTCAACACTAGAGCTGTTTATGGTTTCCAATTCATAGAGCACATAGAATTCGACGTAATACATCGTGTCGTAGTTGTATGACAGTAAATCAAGATGTTTTTTTCGAGTCTTATATCGATTTTGCTACTTCGGAAAAGTTGGACAACTCTTACTGTACACAATCGTTTAGGCTTGACAACTTTTTAGTTTTCTTAGATCAAAATCTACACTGCACTTCAACCGCTGATAAAATCGTTATTAACAGATGTCCATCAGTATTCGAAAAAACATGATGAGCAAAACATTTTTCATCTGACTAGCAATGATATTAAGTCAGAAAATACTACAGATGATGTTGAATCTTGGTGGCCTAAACTCGTCCATATTCTTGTCCATCTACCATATCCACAAGACTGTTTTCAACGCTTCATTATACAAATGAGAAAACATTACGCGAAAGATTCGTCTGAACTGCGGCATATAGATGAACTAGAACGAAATTATTTATCTGCAACAAACAAAAGTCCTATTGAAGAGTACACAAAAGACACATTTCTTTATCGTTCAATTAATAAAGCTCTTAGACAAAAGAATATTAAAATTATGTTTCTTTTCGGTTTCTTTCTTCGAGATTTATATCAACAACTGAAATGTGAACATGAAAAATTTGTTCGAAAACAGTTGAAAGACTCGAAGGTTACAGTCTATCGTGGACAACAAATGTCAAAGATAGAAATTGAAAAATTAAAAAGTTCGATGGGTAGCATAGTGACTAATAGCTTTCTATCTACAACGCTTGATCCGACCATGTCAGATATTTATCTCGGTAAATCGACGCTGGACGAAGAATTACAAAGTATTCTATTCGAAATTCAACTGAATCTATCGACAAAATCGTTTCCATACGCTGACATTTCAACGATTAGCTGGTATCCAATAGAATCCGAAGTTTTGTTGATGCCTGGTCTAGAATTCAATATAACGAAGGATAGTGTTTATTATGATATGGAAAGAAAAATCTGGCTAGCTAAAATGGAACTTGTTTCGGATACAATTGAAAAAGATGACGAACAAATATTTGTAAGTTTTGGTGAGAGAAGAATGATGAGACATTATATTGAATTATTGACTGAAACATTAACAGATTTTTGTGGTGCAAGAAAATCTTTTATACAGACGGTATTCAATGAATTGATCGCACTATTTCCAACAGAAAAGTGGATTGCGGCCGTGAAAATGTCTTGTCTGGCTATGATTAACATCGATTGTGATTTCAATCACACTCTTGCGATAAACAACTGGAATGAAGCACTGAAATTTTGGAATGAATTTAATGATGACAATGAATTAAATGCTCACATTGCTCTTGGTCGAATTTATTATGATATTGGTATTGTCTATTTTTTTCATTTAAAACAGATTCATCAGGCTAGAGAGAACTTTGATCGAGCAATCAATCACTTTCAAACTGCAATCGAGAAACGCGTAACAAATTCTGAAGAGATGAAGATATATGAACTTATATATGAAATGTATGGAAACAAGCTGCTCATAACTGTTACCGATGCAGATGATCATAATAAAGAAGAGAAAAGAGAAAATATGTTTATGGTTATCAAATATTTAGAATTATATCTTGAAAGTATGCTGAAATGTTATCCAATCAATGATGAACGTATTGATATGATTGCAAAAGAATTAATTAACCATTATGATGAATTAGACATGTACGACGAAGAATTATGTTTCTTGAAAAAGCTATTGGAACGATATGAAAGTAATGATGCATTAGTAAACCCAGAGAAAATAGTTAACATACTGGAGAATATAATTGCTATATATTTCGGACATAAGAATGACCCTGAAACTGGTTTAATGTATCAAGCCAAAATCGAAGAGTATCGGGCAGAAGATGAAGCAGAAGATAGAGAAGCAGTAGACGACTTTATTGTTGATTACAGGCAGAAGGAAGAAGAAGTTTACTTAGCCAATACAGCATCATTAATGAGACGTTGGAGTACTCTTGACTAGTGGAAAAATTTCAGCGGAAACAGTCAATATTGGAAAACGATGTTGAATTCTTTTCAAATTTTTAGACATATGTGCTTTCGTACAGTCGAATTTTGACATACTGTTTTTTAAATAAACTGTTTTAAACTAGTTCAATCAGAGACGGAACCGATCCAGCAAACAGACATCAAAATTTCACCGGTTGAAAATATAAAAAAATCTCCTTTGTTAACCCTGATTTTGACCATAAAAACCAAGATGCCATGTATTTTTCTGTTAGAGTGTACAAAAAAGTGCTCAAATCGCATGTTATTTTAGTTATTTGTTCTGACGTTTTTTTAAAAAGCTGGTAATGTTAAGTACCACTAACATGTACTATCAAACTGTCTCATATTTCAGATCATTGTTTCTAGAAAAACATTTTAAAAAAAAATTTTTTTCATTTCTTCGCTAGTTTTTAACCGATTTTACTGGAATTTGGCCGCTTGAATATATAATTTCTCCCGGTCGGTTAACTAATCGGATCAGACCGATTAAAAGTTTTTGAACTGGTTCCGGCACTGGTTCCAGGGACAGTGCGACCGGGGGTGGATAGGAGGGTATCCCCCCTCCTGCTTTTAGAAAATGTGAACAGACTTTTCTCCGATTTTGCCAGAAAATTATCTAAAATTTTCTCTGATTTGTGAGAAAATATACCTTGAATTTTCTTCCATTTCGGAGGAAATACATCTGAAATTTTCATCAATGCGGGAGAAAATATATCTTGAATTTTTTCCAATTTGAGAGGATATACATATCTCAAACTTCTTTGGAACTTGACAACTTATTTTAGCTCTTTCGATTTTTTCCTGATTTATAACGGAAACTTAAAAATTTCATTATTCTTCTGCTTTAAAAAGAAAGAATTATTAATACTAAGAAATCATTGTAAAAATCTTATATGTGTCACAAATTGAAGTAATATTCTCCTTAGTTGATATATATTTAATCGTCTGTTTATCGAAAAGCATGTCACCACTAGTGTAAGATCAATACAAGCTATATTCAAATTAACTCTTTCTACTATAGACACCTATGATTTGAAATGCCTAGTAATCTGAGATAATGATGATCACTCATTGGTGCGTGTATTATCAAATAATAATATTATTTTGTTCTCCTTTCCTGACGGATGACGCATAGAATGATTTTATTATTTGTTTTAGCTTTGCCATTGAGAGTTTTTTTTCCACACATCAAAAACTGTTGATGTTGATAAATTAAGATCATCCGAGACAATTATATCTCGTGATCTATCAACAAAAAAGATCTATAATGAAGTAGAATTACGCTATTTAGTTGAACAAGGTC